>JAQQSK010004707.1:0-39230 GCA_028658325.1 Potorous gilbertii | reverse complement strand
GGTGAGGGGAATGATAAAAGGGAGGGCAGGTGGGAGAAGGGAGTTACTTGAAATAAACACTTTTGGGAAAGGATGTGAAATGAGGAAAAAAAATAAGGGGGGATAGAGTAGGATACAGGACAATATAGCTAGCATTACAAAACATGATTATTATGGAAGTTTTTTTGCAAAATGACACATATTTAGTCTGTATTGAATTGTTTGCCTTCTCAGTGAGGGGTAGGGAGGGAGGGAGGGAGAGAAGTAGGAATTCAAAGTATTTGCAATGAATGTTGAGAGTTTTTGTTGCATATAACAGGGAAATAAGAGAAAATGGGGATAAGGGAAGGGTGGGGTGTGATAGAAGGGAGAGTATATTGAGAGAAGGAGTAATCAGAATGCAAGGTATTAGGAAGTGGGGGGAGGGGATTTATGGGGAGAAAAATTGGACATGTTATAAAGTGAAGTAAAAGCAATTAGTATTAAAACAATTGACTGAATTAATTACTGAGAATAAATCAATGACATCTTTATTTGGGGGAAAAGAATTTTAGTCTAAATTTCCTAGAGGAAGATAACCTGGGGTAAAGTGTGGCAATGATGGAAGAGTTAAGGTTTTAATGGTAAATTTGATTTTATGATTGGTATTTAATCAGGGACTAGAGCATGTATAGAAAGGCATGTAAGTCACTGAAGACTTGCCTCAAAAGATGTTCCTTAGCCAAAGTGAAATTATAATCATATTTGAAGCCTGGTTATTGGAACTTGTTGTTTTTAGATGCTATGGGACTATTAAGTGAATGTTCTTCTGAGTCTAACTCCAGGTATGGATAGCAAGAAAGGCAGTCTGAGCCTCCAATCCATGATGCCAGTAAGCCTGTCAGATGCTGGTATGAACTGCAAAAAAGTGATCTCATGGGAAGGGTAGAGGAGCAGCTGTTCAGCCTGAACTGAGGTAGGAGTCTCCTGACTCAATTTCTCCACTGACAGCTGGAAGACTTTGAGCTTGACTGAGTGCAAGTTGACAATATACTCCTTCCTGGAACTGACATGAAGTTGGGGAGAAATTGTTTCCCTGCAATGTCCCTGCTCTTAGTGGCAATTTCCTATTATCAAAAGGTTTGTAAGACTAATACCAGATCTATTAAATTATAGATTGTTGGTAGGTGAACATCCAAGGTTAAGTCTCAAATTAAGCTAGTAGGCTTAGAACTTTAGACCAAAAGCAATAAGTTATGGTCCTTTAATTCTTAGTAATACTGTGGAGACAATTAGGAGAAGGTCTTGTGAAGTTAGCATACATAAATATTATTTGTGTCTCAGTGGGGTAATGTTTAAAAAATGATCTTTTGTGGTCTGTATTGTAAATGCTTTAAAAAGAAGTATCATCTGACCTAAACTTGGAATTGTATGTGTTATGAACTGTGTTAAAAAGGAAAATATAAAATTTAAAAAAAAGCAGAATGGGCCAAATGGAAAAGGAGGTGCAAAAGCTCACTGAATAAAATAGTTCTTTAAAAATTAGAATGGAGCAGATGGAAGCTAACGACTTTCTGAGAAACCAAGAAATTATAAAACAAAATAAAAAAATTAAATATGCAAGACAATGTGAAATATCTCATTGGAAAAACAATTAAACTGCAAAATAGATCTACAAGAGATAATTTAAAAATTATTGGTCTACCTGAAAATCATGATCATAAAAACAGCCAAGACATCATCTTCCAAGAAATTATCAAGGAAAACTCCTCTGATATTCTAGAACCAGAGGGTAAAATAGAAATGGAAAGAATTCATTGATCACCTCCTGGAAGAGATCCCTAAAGGATAACTACTAGGAATATTGTAACCAAATTCCAGAGTTCCCAGGTCAAGGGAAAATATTATAAGCAGCCAGAAAGAAACAATTGTATTATTGTTGACATACAATCAGAATTACACAGAATTTAGCAGCTTTTACACTAAAGTGTCAAAGGGTTTGGAATATGATATTCCAGAAGTCAAAGGAACTAGGATTAAAAGCAAGAATCACCTACCCAGCAAAACTGAGTGTAATACTTCAGGGGGAAAAATAGAATTTCAATGAAATAGAGAACTTCCAAGTATCCTTCTTAAAAAAGATCAGAGCTGAACTGAAAATTTGGCTTTCAAATCCAAGAATCAAGAGAAACATGAAAAGGTAAACAAGAAAGAGAAGCCTTAAGGAACTCATTAAAGTTGAACTGTTTACATTCCTACATGGAAAGATATTATTTCTAACTCATGAGACCTTTTTCAGTATTAATATAGTTAAAGGGGAATATATATATATATATATATATATATATATATATACATATTTTTAAATGTGTATGGGTACATATGTACAAGCATATCATATATGTGTAGGTATGTACATGGGTGTGTATGTGCATGTGTATGTGTATGTGCATATATGCATATATTCATATATGTGTATAGAGGGCACAGGATGAGCTGAATATGAAGTATAAAGGGAGAATTCCTGAAAAAATAAAATTTTCTTTTGAATGGAAGGTAGTAAGAATAAGAGAGAGAGGTAGGATGTAGCAAATCATCGCACATAAAAGAGGGAAGAAAGAGATTTTACAATGGAGGGGAAGAGTGGGGAGATGAAAGGAAATAATTTAGCCTTACTCTTTTGGCATTTGGCTTAAGGAGGGAATAGTACGTGCTCCATTGTATATGGAAATCTATTTTACCCTGCAGGAAGGCAAGGAGGAAGACTATAGGAGGGGGAAGATAATGGAAGGGACAACAAATTGGGGAAAGGAAAAACCAGAAGCAATCACTATGGTGGGAGAACAGGTCAAGGGAGAGAACAGAATAAATGAAGCCCAGTATAAAACAGAGGGAAATGTGGTTAGTCTTTTACAACATAACTATTATGGAAGTGTTTTGCATTGTTACACATGTATAACCTATATTGAATTGCTTGTTTTCCCAATGAAGGGAGAGAGGGAGGGAGAGAATATGGAACTCAAAACTTTAAGAATGAATGTTAAAAATTGTTTTAGCATGTAACTGGAAATTAAGATATACAGGCAATGGAGTATAGAAGTCTACTTTGCCCTACAAGAAAATAGAGAGGAAGGGGGATGGAAGAAGGGTGAGTAATAGAAGGGAAGATAGACTGGAGGAAGGGCTAGATATGATGCATGCTGTTTTGGGGTGGAGAATGGAGACAAATGGGAGGAAAATGAATTCAAATTCTTGTGAAAATGAATGTTGAGAAACGAAAAAATATTACATATTTAAAAAATAATCTTTCATCAATGAACAAAAATTCCAGAAAACTGATTATGAAACTTATTATCCACCTCCTTACAGGAAAGTGAGAAATTGAGAGTGAAGTAGGAGACATATTTTTGGGGCAGTTGGCAAGTCTTAGGAATTTGTTTAGCTTAACTATACATATTCATTATGTGGGTTTTGTTATTCTTTTCCACCTAAGGGAGAGGAAAAACAAAATATTTTTCTTTAAAAAAATTTACTGTGGTACCATAGACTCTACAAAACCTTCCCAGCTCCTCTTATCTAGTTTCTAGTGTTTTTTGCCTCCTCAGCTTTTCATAAGGTGCTTTATCAGTGTGTCTGTTGTGTCTCCATCACACTCTATCTCATGAAAAATATATCTGAGTCAGCTAAATGACTCAGTGAACAGAATGCTGGGGCTGGTGTCAGGAAAACACAAGTTCAGTTTTGGCTTCATACATTCTCCAGCAATGTGACTTCAAATAAGTCATGCAGCTTTGTTTGCCTTTGTTCCTTCATCTGTAAGCAATCTAGAGAAGAAAATGGCAAATAATTTCAACATCTTTGTCAAGAAAAAATAAACATTCTGTGACACAAAGAGTTGGACACAACTGAAACAGCTGAACAACAAATACTTACTTGAGTGTATTTTAAATCTTCCTTAATAGAACATCAACCTTTTAAGGGAAGCGGTCCTGGCAATTTCTTTTACTCTTTGTATCTCCAAGACCAGAACATTTTCTGGCACATGTCAAATATTAATACACTTAATAATCAAATGATGTTATTCATTCTATGTATTGTAACACTATAATCTTAAATCCTTTCATTCTTTCATTTATTGTAATGAAGCCCATATATGACTTCTAATTCTGATGATCTTGGAAACATTCAAAGTTAATTCATAATATATTTTCTTTTACTTAATTTCAGTCTCTGCTTACAGGAATGCTGATGCTAGAGAATGTGGAACTGGTATGACTGGCATATTGCCCTCATAAAAGTCATGTTAGAGAAAAACTGTTATTCACTGAAGTTTTGTCCCATTTCATCCACAGTGCCTTTCCTAATACTATTTAGCATAAAACAATCTTCTTTCTTTTAAACCATTTAATGTCTTAAAGATTTTGTGTAGCTTCCTAAATGCAGCAAATCTGTTTTTTGAAAGAACAGGGTATTTTATTTTTTCCCAGTTACATATCAAGAAAAAAAATAACATTCATTTTTACAAGGTTTTGAGTTCCAAATTTTTCTTTCTCCCTCAACTCCCATATTCTGAAAATGGAAGGCAGTTTGATAATAGTTTATATATATGGCATCATGTAAAAATATTTTCATAGTTGTCAGTTGTGAAAGAAGAAACAGATTAAAAGAGAAAAATAAAAAATAAAGAATAAAGTATTTAAAGAAAAATACGCTTCAATGTGCATTTAGAGTCCATCAGGTCTTTCCCTGGATATGGATGACATTTTTCTTCATGGATCTTTTGTATTTATGTTAAATCATTATGTCGCTGAGAAGAGATGAGTCCTCATAATTGATCATCGCACAATGTTTCTGATAATATATATGCACAATGTCTTCCTGGTTCTGCCCATTTCACTTCATACAAGTCTTTCCAGATTTTTCTGAAGTCTTCCTGTTTATTATTTCTTATTGCACCATAGTATTCCAATACATTCATATATCACAACCAGGTTAGTCATTTCCCAATTGATGGACATCCCTCAGCTTCCAATATTTTGCCACCATGAAAAGGGCTGCTATAAATATTTTTGTTCATGTAGGTCCTTTCCCCTTTTTTTTATGATCACGTTGGGATACAAACCTAGTAGTGCTGTTGCTGAATGAAAGGGTATGGTTTCAATTTTCTCTTCATAATGGTTGGATCAGTTCACAACTCTATCAACAATGCATCCGTGCCTCAATTTTTCCACATTCTCTCCAACATTTATCATTTCCCTTTTTTGTCATATTAGTCAATCTAGTAGGTATAATATTGTACCTCAGAATTGTTTTATTTGAATTTCCATGATCAAAAGTGATTTAGCGCACTTCTTCATAGGGATATAGAGAATTTTGATTTCTTCATCTGAAAACTACCTGTTCATATCCTTTGACTATCAATCAATTGGGGAATGATTTGTATTCTTATAAATTTGACTCAATTATCTATGTATTAAAAAAATGAAGTTTTTATCAGAGATACTTGCTGTAAAGATTATTTCCTTCCTTTCTGCTTTGCTTCCAATCTTGGTTGCATTGGTTTTGTTTGTGCAAAAGCTCTTCAATTTAATATAATCAAAATGACTTATTTTATATTTTGTAATGATCTCTATTTCATTTGGTCATGAATCCTTCCCCTCCCCATACATAGATCTGACAGGTAGACTATTAACCCTACTCTTTTAATTTGATTATGGTGTCAGCTTTTGTGGCTAAATCATGTAGCCATTTTGACCTTATCTTGATATATGGTGTGAAATGTTGGTCTATAATTAGTTTGTATGCTATTGTTTTCCATTTTTCTAAGTAGTTTTTGTCAAATAGTGAATTCTCATCCCAAAACCTAGGGTCTTTGGTTTATCAAACACTAGGTTCCCATGGTCCTTGTTTGTGTACCTAATCTTTCCTACAGATCCACCACTATTTTTCTTTGCTGATACCTGATAGATTACTGATTTATAATATAGTTTGAGATCTGGGATAACTAGGTCACCCTCCTTTGCATTTTTAAAAATTAATTTCCTTGATATTGTGAGCCTTTCTTTTTCTTGGAGATGAATTATGCTGTTAATTTTTTCTAGCTCTATTTCTCATTCAATTTTCTCCAAAGGTCTGTCACTTCTAATATTCTGTTATTAGATACCATCTACTACAGTAAATTCTTTCTTGTTTACTGTTGGTTGGATTTATCAAGTTCTGAGAGAGGACAATTGAGTTCCCTCCATAAGCATAGTTTTGCTGCCTATTTCTTCCTGTAACTCACTTAATTCTTTAAGAATTTACATCCTAGGGGGTGGAGTCAAGACGGTAGAGTGGAAGGATGGATGTGTAGAAGCTCTCCCCGCACAGCCCACAAAATACCTGTAAAAATTACTCTAAACAAATTCTAAAGCAGCAAAAGCTACAAAATGACAGAGTGAAAGAAATTTCCAGGCCAAGGTAGCCTGGAAGGCCAACAGGAAAGGTCTATCACACCTGTCTTGGAGTCCAACCTTGACCACACTGCACCACACAGACAGGACTAGAGCAGGCTTTAGGGCATGGAATCACAGACAACAGCTGCAGTTCAAAAATTCCTCAACCTGTAAATGCCAAAGACAGCTTCAAAGGTCAGTGAGAAAGTTCTTTCACTTGGATGAGAAGGGAGCAGGGTCCTGCCCTAGCACTGGCCACTGGTGGCAGCAGCAGCATCCATTTTTTGGAACCTTCGGGCTAAAGATAATAGGGGAATTGAGTGGTTGATCTGGGTCTCAGCTCTGAGTGGTGGTCCTGGGGTGAGGAGGAACACCGGCCTGGTAGAGCTGGTGGAGGCTCTGGAGAGGGAATTCTACTCACAGATCCTGGGTAGAAAAGCTTGTAGTTGTACCCAGACCAGAGAACAGGCCAAGAGAGGATTAAACTCCTCTCCAGTGATCGTGCCACTTTGGAGGAACCAAGAACTTACATGTCCCTAGAGTAAACCCTCCTCTTAACAAAGGGCACAAAAGTCAAGTAATTGGCCGGGAAAATGTGCAAAAAAGGGGAAAAAATAAGACTATACAAGATTACTTTCTTGGTGAAGATGCATTTTCTTCCACCCTTTTGGATGAGGAAGAGAATGCAGACCATCAGAGGAAGACCTAAAAGTCAAGATTTCTGCATACAAAACCTCCAAAATAAATATGCAGTGGTTTCAGGGCATGGAAGAGCTCAAAAAGGAATTTGAAATCAAGTAAGAGAGATGGAGGAAAAATTAGGAAGAGAAATGAGAGTGATGCAAGAAAATCATGAAAAGCAAGTCAACAGCTTGTTAAAAGAGACCCAAAAAAATGCTGAAGAAAATAACACCTTTAAAAATAGACTAACTCAAATGGCAAAAGAGGACCAAAATGCCAATGAGGAGAAGAATTCTTTAAAAAACTGAATTAGCCAAATGGAAAAGGAGGTTCACAACCTCACTGAAGAAAATGGTTGTTTAAAAATTAGAATGGAGCAGATGAAAACTGCTGACTTTATGAGAAACCAAGAAATTACAAAACAAAACCAAAAGAATGAAAAAATAGAAGACTATATGAAATATCTCATTGGTAAAACAACTGACCTGAAAAATAGATGTAGGAAAGAAAATTTAAAAATTATGGCACTACTTGAAAGTCATGATAAAAAAAAAGAGCCTAGACATCAGCTTTCATGAAACTATCAAGGAAAACTGCCCTGTTATTCTAGAACAAGAGGGTACAAAAATATTGAAAAAATCCACCAATCACCTCCCAAAAGAGATTAGAAAAGAAAAGCCCTATGAATACTGTAGCCAAATTCCAGATTTCCCAGGTCAAGGAGAAAATATTGCAAGCAGTCAGGAAGAAACAATTTGAGGAAATACACAAACTCTAGCAACTTCTCTATTAAGGAATTGAAGGGCTTGAAATAGAATGTTTTAGAGATCAAAAGAGCTAGGATTAAAACCAAGAATCACCTGCCCTGCAAAACTGAATATAATACTTCAAGGGAAAAAATGGTCATTTAATGAAATATAGGACTTATAAACAATCTTGATGCTTGTAAGACCAGAACTGAATAGAAAATTTGACTTTCAAACACAAGAATCATGAAAAGAATGACAAAGTAAACAGGAAAGAGAAATCATAAGGAACTTAACTAAAGTTGAACTGTTTACATTCCTGTATGGAAAGATAATATTTGTAGCTCTTGAGACTTTTCTTAGTGTTAGGGTAGTTGGAGGGGTTATATATGTATAGACAGAGGGCACAAGGTGAGTTGAATATGAAAGGGTGATATCTAAAATATAAAATTAAGGGGTGATAGAGGAATATATTGGGAGAAAAAGAAAGGGAGAAATAGAACAGGGTAAATTATCTCATATAAAAGTGGCAAGAAAAAGATATTTCAATTGAGGGGGAAGGTGAGAAGGAAAGAGAGAACATTACTCTTATCAGATTTGGCTTAAGAAGGGAATAACATTCACACTTAATTTGGTATGAAAATCTGTCTTACACTACGTGACAGTAGGGAGAAAGGGAATAAGTGGGGGTAAAAGGATGATAGAAGGGTGGGCAAATGAGATGTGGGGGTAAATAGAAATAAACATTTTTGAGTAGGGACAGGGTCAAAAGAGAGAATAGAATCAATGGGGGATAGGATGGAGGGGGATATAATTAGTATTTCAGAACATGATTGTTATGGAAATGTTTTTCATGATTACATGTGTATGACCTATATTGAATTTCTTGCCTTCTCAGTGGAGATGAGTGGAGAGGGAGGGAGGTAGAGAAGTTGGAACTGAAAGTTTTAAAAACAAATGTGAAAAAATGTTTTTACATGCCACTAAGAAATGAGACAATGGAATATAGAAATCTATCTTGAACTGCAAGAAAATTGAGGGAACAGGACTAAGAGAAGGGAGGGGTATGGTAATAGAAATGGCAGACTGGGAGAAGGGGTAATCAGAATGCACTCTGTCTTGGGATGGTTGGAGAGGAGAGATAGGGAGAAAATTTGGGACTCAAAATTTTGTGGAAGGGAATGTTGAAAACTAAAAATAAATTAATAAAAAAAGAATTTGCATGCTATCCTACTGGGTGCACATATGCTTAGTATTAATATTACTTCATCGTCTATGGTACCTTTTAGCAAGATACAGTTTCCTTCCACATCTCTTTTAATTAGGTCTATTTTTGCTTTTACTTTTTTGGAAATCAGGATTGCTACCCCTGTTTTTTTTTTTTCTTCATCTTCAAGCTCTTACCTTTACTTTGTGGATGTCTTTCTGCTTCAAATGTGGTTCTAGTAAACAACATATTTACAGGTTTATGGTTTTTGACCCACTCTGCTATTCACTTCTATTTTATGGGAGAGTTTATTCTATTCACATTCTCAGTTATGTTTACTACCTGTGTATTTCCCTCCATCTTTCCTATTCTTCCTCCTGTTTATCCTCTCTCCTTTTACCCTTTCCTTCCTCACCAGAGTTTTACTTCAGTCTACCACTTCCCCTCATCTATTCTCCCTTCTGTCAATTCTTCCACTCCTGCTTCCCTGTCAGGTAAGATAGATTTCTCTATTCAACTGATGGTATATTTTATTCCATTTTTGAGTCAACACTGATGAAAGTAAAGTTCAAGTGATGCTCATCGATGACTACCTCATGTTCTCTTCCAGCAAATTCATTTTGAACTAAGTGTGCCATTTGGTTTGTTTCAAATCCTCATTTGAACCCCTTAGAATGGGTTCACTCTAAAGCCTATTAAATGCCATTAATCAACAGTTTACATTAATCCCACTCTCATGTGGTCTGGGGAGCCATAATTTCTGTCTCTCTTTGTTCTTAATCAAACTAAGTCTGCAGCATCTGTCAAAGATCATATTTGCCATAGCTTTCTACCTTTCTCATTTTTTCTTACATAGAATACTACTAAGACAAGTAGCATTGTGTCATGAATAGAGAGCAGTCCTCAAAACCAGGAAGATTTCTGCTCAAATCTTGCCTCTGATGCGTACTGGCTGTATGATGATGGACAAGTCACTTAACTACCCAGTGTTTTAAGCAACTCTCAACATTGTCATTTTCAAAGAAGATACAGATCTCGATTTGTAGAAGTGTTCTTACCAGGAATAAAGGCCTAGGTCCAGATCCTATCCAGAGAATTCTATTAGACATGCTAAATCAGAAAGCTTCAGATCTACAAAATCACCTTTGTTACCAAAAGGAATCTCAGACATCAGATCACCCAGATATAATTCTAAAATGAGAAGAGATTGTCACAGACCTACAAATAGTTAAACACAGTATTGTCATAATTATCCCATGGTATCTTTGTAATGCAAACTCTCTTGTCAGAGGCAAGTTCTTACTAGCTTAAGAAATTGCATTAACTACCTCAAATTCTACCTTGGTTGCCTTTTTTCCTCTACTGCAACCCCCCCAATAATTCTCATACTTTTGCACTGCAGACATGTTTTCAGTTCTGAACCATATGACCTAACAACTTATGATTTTCTTTACCATTCCTCCTCTCCCCCACAGTCAGGACAGGGGGATTATTACTGGGTAGAAGATGGTAATCTTGACTTGCAAATGTTTATCTTGAATTCAACAGTTGAAAGTTCAGTGACAATTTTCAACCTAACTGCTAAACTAGGGGGAAAAAAACATAATCTTTTGAGAGATAGTAGAGGAGACACAGCTGGCTGCCTCTGTGGTTTGTTCCCAAACTGAATTTTTATGTAATGCTTGGTGATTATTTTGTCCTTTAGATCCCATAGTTGCTTAGTGACTTAGTTGGATTGGACTTGGATAGAACTCTATACTCCAGTGGTTCCTAGCACAATCCTGATAACCTAGTGTGGGTCATGAATTTCCATGAAAAGCTTTTCTCACTGCATACATAAGCAACCTAAAGCAGAAAACTTTTCATCCTTTATTTGCAAGAAGTGCTAGTGGCCCTTTTTTTTTTTGCCTGTGCATAGCAGTGTGAGAAAGCTTTCCCCCCTCTCTCTCTACCTTATTTCCTTGCTCCCATTTTCTGAAGCAGTGAGGCATACACAAATCAATGCTGGTTTAGCCCATGCTGGGCTTCTGAACAAAACCCTTAGTATATCCAGAATCTTACCTATGTAGTACTCTGAACTTACATAGGGAGAATGTTACAGGACCATGAACCTGGGTAAGCATTATGAAAAGTTGGAGTAAATATATCCAATGTAGCAATATTCACATGGTAGTGATAGACAATATGTGACTTAAGATGTCACCCCAAACATTTTTCTATGGTGGAATCCTCTATATCCTATAAGAATCCTCTTTTATACCCTCTTATAGATTAAGGCAAAAGAGCCCTGAAAATGTCAATATATTTCGAAGTGATACACTAATTTGATACAATCCATTAATATCCGTAGTGTAGCCTTGGGAAAGTCACTTCACGACTATAATCCTCTCTTTCCTCATCTGCAAATGTCTTTAAGGTCCCTTCCTTCTCTATTGCTATGATTCTATGAACTGTTTTTTTCTTTTTTCTTTTCTTTAGCTAAGTTAACAATAAATTGAGAAGCAAAGAGAAAGGTTTTGAGAACATGGACATTAGAATAATTAATTTTAATGGATTGGAAATGGGGTTGAGGAGCCTGAAAACTTGAGTCTGCCTGCTTCCTGGTCTTTTCAGGGGAAATAGGTCTAGGGGTTTTAGGCAGGGAGTGTTAACACTATGTTTATGGAGTGGGTAGGAGGGGAAGGACATTCACTTTGAAAGAGAAGGCCATCGTTTTAGAAATCTAGAATTGCAAGAGAGTTTAGAGGTCATCTGGTACAATCTCTCATATGGTATAAGGAACCCTCTCTAACACCTTTGATGGGTCTTTATTCAACCTCTACTTGAATAGTTACAGTGATGGAATGTTCACTATCTGAAAAAAATATTCTATTCCACTGTTGTAGTTTTAATTACTAGAAAATTCTTCCCTTTTCTTTGATTAAAGATGCCTCTCTGCAGCCTCCATGAATCTGCCCTGAATCTGCTTTCTGGAGGCAGAAACACACACAAAATTTAATACTCTTCCACATGAAAGCTTTCAGATATTTGAATTCAGCACTAGTTTTCCTCTTATCTAAAACTTTCACTTGATCCCATCATCCTCTCATATCCCTCAACTTTATATATCTCCTTGCTTTCATAGACAAATTCCTAGGGGAACAAAAACAAACAAAATAAAAAACCAAAAAAAAAATCCTCTCTACAGTCACTGCTCCCACTTTCACTTCTCACATTCACTTCTCAGTCCCTCAAAATCTGCCTTCTAATCTCATGATTCACCTAGGACTGCTCCCTCCAAAGTTACCATTGGCCTCTCAATTGCTAAATCCAATGGCCTTTTCTCAGTTCTCATTCTTCTCCTTTTCACAGAACAATACACTACTAATCATATCCTTTTCTAGATACAAATTCCTATTTTTTTAACCTTGCTTTCTTTTGGTTTCCTTCAGTTTCCCTTTCCCTGCTCATCTGGCATGTCTTGACTCCTTACTTTAATTATACCTCTAGGCCCTATCTTGGGTTATCTCCTCTTTTAATACCCTTTCAGTAATCTGATCAGTTACCATGGCTTCAATGATTATCTCTGTGCAAATGATTTTTAAATCTATTTATCCAGCCACAGTCTTTCCCCTGTGGTCTAATACTGTATCTTTAACTACTTATTAGGCATATTCAACTGCCGGTCCCATAGGCCCCACCAACTCAATAGATTGAAAAGAAAACTCTTTACCTTTAGGCCACAACTGACTCTTTTTCCTAATTCTCTTATTTCTGCTAAAAGTATGCTACTATCCTTGCAAAAATCCAGGTTTACCTTAGAGACACTGTTATTTTTTTATCACCTCCTCCCTGCCTCCTCCAAATCTAATCAGTTGCCAAAACTTTCCATTTCTACCTCCCTCACATATATCCCTTTCTCTGTACTCATACTTCTCTAATTCAAGTTCTCATCCTCTACCTCCTAATAGAGATAAAAAAAAAGTTGTCTCCTAATTGAGCTACCTGTATCCACCCAATCCCTTTTCAAATCCATGCCCAACAGAACTATCAAAGTGATATTCCTAAAACATTCTTCTGCTCAGAGAAGTGTAGTGGCTCCTATGACCCATAAGATAAAATACAGACTATTTGGTTTGACATGTGAAACTTCTTACAATTTGACTCCAACTTACCTTTCCAAGTTTATTTCGTGCTGCTCCCTTCACACACTATGTTCTATGTCTGGATTACACTCACTCTTAACCCCACCTAATAGAATCCCAGCTTCCTTCAAAACTCAGATCAAATGTCACCTTCTATGTGAGGCCTTCCCTCCTCTTAGAGTATCTTTTTCCTTCCCACAACTTTATATGTGTGTCTGTGTGATACATGTATATGTATATATATATATATATATATATACATATATATGTATAGATATGTATATATATAAATGTATATATGCATTTTATATCTATTTGTCTGTGTCTATTTCCCCATGGTCTAACAGAAGCCACTTGAGGGCAAAAACTTATTTTATTTGTTTCCTTCATCCCTGGTATAATGCCGGATACATACATTTTCAATGTTTTTTGATTAATTGTTCCTCTAGTCCAATATAGCCACCCTCTTTAAGTTTTTCTTCATGTGAAGTTATTATGAATACTCTAATCTTAACCTCTCATTCTCTTCTGGAGAAACTTCATCTTGACTGTGTCTTTCTGAAAATGTGATAACCAAGATAGATCTTCATACTCTAAAAGTGGTAAAACTTTGTTTTTGTTGTTGCTTTTTAGTTATGTCAGACTCATTGTGACTCCATTTGGGGATTTTTTGTTTAATATTGGAGTGGTTTGCCATTTCCTTCTCCAGCTTGTTTCACAGATGAGGAACTGAGCCACACAGGGTTAAATGACTTATCCAGGGTCACACAGTTAAGAAGTGTGTGAAGCCAGATTTCAACTCAGGTCTTCCTGACTTCATGCCCAGCATGCCATCCACTACACCACCTAATTGTCTTAGTTGTGACCAGTTAGAAGGATATTATTAGACATCATCCCCTTAATTTGTATAGTTGCATTCATAGAAAAATCCAAGGTTGTATACAAGGCTTTTTTTTCTAAGCACATTACATGACTGATGTGTTAAATGTGTTGTGCAGTAACTCTCCCAGTTCTTTCCTATATCATTTATGGGCAAGTCATACCCCTCCCCATAACTTCTACTGAGAAAGTAAATTTTTGAACTTCAGGATTCTAGTTTCCCTTCATTCTCCTAAATCTCTTTTTCTTAAAATATTTTTTTTTAAATCCAACATATGAAAAAATGGGTAGTGCCTATCATACAAGGTATTAACTATCTACCCCAGGTAGGGAACAAGCATTTATTAATGACTACTGCATGCTGGCCACTAATGGTGAGCTCTTTACAAATATTATGCCATCTGTAAATGCTCTGCATATGCTATGTCTTCATCCAAATCACTGGTAAAAGTTTGACTGATGTCAGAGGCCTGTTTTATGCCACTAGAAACCTTCCAGATTATCAACCCTTTAATCATCATGTGCTCTTTCCTCACATTTCTGCCTCAGTTTCACCCTGATTCAATGATGAATGAGATAGCAGAATGCCTCACCTGGCTTAGGTAGCACTTCTTTATCCTGAGCCAAGTGAACAAAACAGATTGTCCATTTCAGGACATGAAAGGTTGAATCATGAGAGCAGAGTTTCACAGAATGGAAAGAAACATGGATATACGGGGAGAGGGAGGGTTGGAGTAGCACACTTTCCTTCCTTTCCCCCACAGCAGCTGGTTCTCTCCCGTGGCAGGAGACCCTGGTAAGCATGATTTAAGGAGTCAGCGGCATCACAGTTTCTGGTATCAAGGATGTTTCCTGAGCTCTTCAGGCAGGCTTATTTTAATCCAGATAAAAACCAAGACAAACCAACAGAAACAGTCTATTCCTGCGGAAAGGTGAATGTTGGTTTGGATAATTTATATGACTCCACAAAGGGAAAGAAAGAAAAACTACTAAGCTACCTTCCTCCTTTCCACTACAACTGATTGAAGCAGACAGCACTGTCTGATAGAATTTATTGGGGTTTTTTTTATTTTTATCAATGTATTTAAAATGTTGTTTTGTTCTTATAAATGTAGATCTTTATGGCATTCATATATATGTGTGTGTGTGTGTGTGTGTGTGTGTGTGTGTGTGTGTGCGTGTGTGAAGCTAGAGTTGGATGCTGTTATTTATTTCTTCATTTAGCAGTAATCTTGCTAAAATTCAAGATTTCAATGGAATAAGTGCTTACTACTCTTCAGAACATTAACATTCTTTTTGGTTATTTTCTTAAGCAGTGGGGATGATTTTGCATTGATCTCTCCACACTACCTTCCATGGATCACTTTGGGATAAGGTTACACTTTGGTGAGATACCTCGATTGAGTTGAATGATTGACTATGGAACCTAGTTAAGTGGATTGTTCTATTAAATCCATAGTTATGGAGTAGGTAGATCATAAGTACTAGACTTGGTATAATATATGTCATAATATAGAACATAAATATATGCAAATGTGTCTCTATATATAGATTGATATGTAAGTATAGATCTGAACCTGTGGTTTTATTGGTGAGGGGAACTCTTAGTGAGGAAATTCATTCCACCAAATCAGATTGTCCATTGGTCTACAACTCATAGTCTTAAGGGAGTTGGCTGTAGCACAGAAAGGTTAAGTGTCTTGCCCATGGTCAAACTGCAAATGTTGAGAGAAAGGGTTTAAACCTAGGTCTTCTTGACTCCGAGGTTTAATCTTTATCCACTATTCAATATCACCTCTCTCTGGAGGAAATATGTCATAAAACTGCTCTATTATGTTAGTACATCTAGGTTCCCACTGGTGGGTGACTTTCTTCATTAGTGCAGGTCAAAATCTTTCTGTGACTTTACAATGCACTGATAAATAATTTGTGGGATACCAGATCAATATTAGGATTGTCTATCTCTTTCCTTTTGCCACTTGAAATACTTAGATGGCATGGTGGATAAAATTCTGGGCCTTGAGTCAAGAAGATCTGAGTCTAAATGTAATCTAAGAAACAGTCATTATATGACCCTCATCAGGTCACTTATCCTCCATTTGTTTCAGCTTTCCCACTTGTAAAGGGATAACAGCCACTCACATGGCTTGGTGAGAATTAAATGAAACAATATTTATAAAGTGCTTAGCACAGTGCCTGATACATAGGAGGTACAAAATAAATATTTCTTCCCTTCCTTTCCTCATCATTAATGGTGTCTATTTTATTCAACTTTGAAGGCACATGTCATCACTTTAATATTGCAAGGTGTTCATACTCACCAGGTTTATTTCTGTTGTTTCAATCTCTGGTAATTATTGAACCTTCTAAAATTCTTGTCTTCTACAGTTTTAGCCCTATGTTATCACCAGGAGAAAATTGCCATTTAAAAAATCTTTAATCAACTCTAAAATACATTCCATTCATTTGTTGAGATAGATTTTCAACCAACATATCACTCTTCCATAGTTTTAGCTGAGTGGAATACTCCACTTTGGTAAGGGAGATAAACAAAAGAGAAGCTGGGCCATGTTTTTTTTTTATTTCTTTTATAGTTTTTTTAAGGGGTAAAACAAATTATATTGCCATAGGAATTTCATTTTCCATATATTTTCAGGAAGTTTCTCAGCAGATGTAAAAACTATAACCAAGATAAGATCAGACATAGAAGTACAATTTAAACTGAGTCAAATATAATCTGATTTATAACCCTGATCTCATAGACCACAGCATTTATTAATAAACTGTCTTGGAAGGAAACCTCAGTTAACATTTCAAAACTTATCCCAGTGGATATCTTTAGCCATATATCTTAGGACATTAAAAATTCCCTACAATACCTGGCATTGAAAATTTACTCTGCAGAACGTTGGATAATATCAAATTTGCTGGTGCCTTTCAGTATGGGTGAAGCTGTGAATAGTCTCAAGGCAAGGGAGAAAAGAAAAAAATAAAATAGTAAGAAATATACTTGGGGCTTCCCTGTGGATGTTGGCTTCAAAATGGTAAGGGTTATCTTCCCACATCATCAAAGTAGTTAGAGCCAGTGGCAACAAAGATAGATGGACTTTCATTAAAATGCATCTTCATTATGTTCATGTGTGTTACTTGGAACAACTATTTTGGAGAAAAGGCCCTGATGCAAATAGTTATGATATACTCTGTAATCTGTGTAATTGTTCACTGCTATCATTTATAGGGATTTAATCTATTTTTAAAACAGCACAGTTAGTGACATTAAATGCAATGTTCAATTCTGCAAAACTGTGCAATTGATTTTAACATATTTAGTAATTGATTCATCACCATACAACACAACATAATTTTCCAATCTTGCTTGCTTCAGTTGAGGTAACTTAGAAATGCTTCACTGCAAAAGCAAGAACAAGAGTGAGAGGGAGGAAGCTTTTTGTGAATGTTTAAATTTTTCCTTCTTTAACTCCTCATTTAAAAGGTCTGTGGCTTCGGTATATCCACTTTTACCCTTAATGCACATGAAAATTGAATGGTAGCATGGATAGAGACTTTTCTCAGGGGCAAATCCTGCTTTCTCATGTGTCACATTTATCTATTATATTTCAACCTGTGCCACTCATTCTGTACATTATTGTAGCAACAGTAGATAATACATAAACTGTATTGGGAAAACTGATCACAAGACTAGCATTTAGAATCAGAGGCATATAAAAGGAAAACAGAATGAAAACTTAAGAGCCTTTACAACTTGAGAATTCTTTTGTTTTTTTCCCTCAATGCTTTTTTCTTTTTTTTGTTGTTATTAATTTCCTCACTTAGAATTTTTTTTCCAATTACCTGTAAAGAGAGTTTTCAACATTCACTTTTTTAAGATTTTTAGTTGCAAGCACCTTGAGGATTCTGAGTGTGCATCTCACCCAGCTTCTTACCATGAAGGAAAGGAATGTCTAATCTAGCCATGATGGTATTCTTTTGGTAGCTCATTGCAATAGTCTATCCCTTTATGGTCAAGAACATCACTAGAAGGATGTTGGTATTGAAAGAGAATCATGGGATCCTAGAATCTCCAAAGAATTAATGAAGAAGATTGTCCAAAAGTAAATACAGAGTTCAGTTCTGGACAAGGGCAGGCTGTAATACATTGTTAATGAGGAACTGCATTAGAAAAGTGAAGGTATAAAGGAAGTTATTAGAGAAATACAAAACTAGGGAAAATATACTATCTTATAATGTTATTTGTCCTTTACTTTCAAAGAGTACCATGACATCAGAGAAGCAATGCCATGATATGAAAATAAATTGGATTTCAATGAGGGAGGACTGTGCAAAGTCACCAGTCTCATTTTCTCCTCTGAAGCCATCTCAGTCCAGTAGCAAGATACAGATCAGGACAACTAGAGATGGCACTGGATGCAGTAAGAAACCTTAGCCCTTTGGTTATGGGCTTTCACAGGTCTAACTTTGACTGAGGTAATCCCCATTCAGCAATTAAAACTGTTACCAGCGCTAATGTGGGCAGCCACAAACCTGGGTGAGTGAGGAATGAAAAGACATGAGCCAGGCAGAACTCTCAGCTGAATCCATTTATTGATCTGAGGGTCACGGTTAACGTACTCTCTTACAAGCAATCAAGCGGGGTTATTCCCATGGGAATATCTTGAGCTTAGTTACTTCTTCATCTCAGTTCCTTCTGCGAGATAGCCTTGGTGTGCACAGCCGAAGTCAAGATGTTCTCATCTTTACGTGTCAGGAGTGGGATGGTGAGCCAATATCCTGAGAATGTCAGCCCCAATGCTAGTACAAGTCTCTAGTAAAATCTGGGCAGTACCTCACTTGGACTCCATCTGTACTGACCCTCTACACAAAGCCAGTTAAGAAATGAGGCAGAAAATGAAGCAAGGCATAACACCACCAAAAACAAAAATATAAGAATGATAAATGATATTTTTAGGTATCATAATTCCTATTCTACCTATAAAGACAAGTGAGATTCAGAAAATCTAACTGGTTGTCCATAATCATATAGTTATTAATTGACAGAGATCATATTTGAACCCAGATCTTTCTGACACTGAGTCTAATGCTCACTATGCAGCAGCAGATCATTTGTGTACTACATTGGCACCTATAGAAAGGCAGGAGACATTGAAGATGCCAGAATATTAATTGACCTCTTGAATGAATTTCCTCCCTGTGTAGAACTTATGAGAGTGCATAGGTAAGATTCACAAAGGACAACAGGGCTGTGATGGATTATGAACTGAATCATTAAAGGAAATGCCTACATTGATGAGATCACAGATACACTGAAGTATCAAAGCAGGATCAATAACACATACTCATAATGTTTTGTAGGTTCTGTTCTACATCCCAGCCATTTTGGGCTTGACATTGGACTGAGCTTCTTCATGGTTGTAGAGGCCTAAATAAGGGTGTCCAGTTATCTCTGAAACCAATACTATCATCATAATATGTTTGTAAATCAGCCTCCTGCATATTACATACTACAAGCATTGTAATTAACATTGGCATTAATTGGTCAGCCTAATTTATGCATATATACATGGCTCGCTCTGAGTTGCATTCTCATTTAATCTTGACATAGCCAAGTCTTTTGTAAGATTTCATACAATTAAGTATATTTAAATCATGACATTGACAACTATCAAGTCTGGTGGGAACACAGCAATTCTTATAACACCAACTTAATGCAGTAATCACTTCTATAACACCCTGAATAATTGGGTATCAAAGTTCTGCTTGGGAAGAACCCCTTATCCCACACTTCAAATAGACCATTCTACTTTTGGACAGTTCTTAGCTTTAGGACATCTTTTTTTCTCTGATTGTGAACCAAAATTCACCCTCTTGGCACCTTTCACCCACAATCACCATTCTACTCTCTGAGGACAAGTAGAACATGGTCTTTCTGCATGATAACTTTTTCGAATTCATGGAAGATAATAAGCTGGCTTTCCCCACACCGTCATCCCTCATCCTCACATGTCTTCTGTTTGCTTCTGAAAGCTAAGCATTCACATTTCCTTTAATCCAAGTATGATATGGGTAAGTAGGTTGCACAATGGATAGAACACAGGGACTTGGTTTTGGGAAGACGTGAGTTCAATCCTTTCTCAGACACTTACCACTTATTATGTGAATGACTGACTTAATTTGTCCGTATGTCAATTTTATCAATTGTAAAATAGAGTAATAATAGCACCTACTTCACAGGTTTGTTGTCAGGATAAATGAGTTATATGCTAAGTATTTTTCAAGCCTTAAAGTGCTATATAAATGCTAGTTTTCATTAGTACTAGTAGTAACATCAATTGTAGCATTCTCATTGATCTTCGCCACTCCCCTACTCCCTTGTTGGGATTCACTCCAGTTTGTTAATACTCTGTATAAATTATGTTTGCTAAAAATGGAACATGCTATTCTAGATGAGCTTAACCAACACAGTGCCATGGGACTATCACCTCCCATGAACTCACTGCCATGCTTCTCTAAATGTAGTTTAAGAAAGCATCAGTTAATCTGTTCAATACCCACAGTTGTCTTTTACACTCATTCATATCAACTTTGGTACTAAAATGAATACTCAAATCTGATTTATAACTTGTTTTCATGTAAAGTTAAATTGGATATTAGATGATGACAAAGGGCTTTTCATACTCTAGGGAGTCAAGGTATGAATTAGGCTCATGTCTACTAGACCTAAGTGAGGTCCCAAAGAAAAATTGAATTTGTATCCCCAACATTCAGTCAAATGACTGAACCCAGTCATTTGAGTGGAGAGAAAACAGTGTGGTGCCTTTAAAATAAAAATTTCTTGTCCCCCAGTAAGGCAACAGATTCCTTAACATGAATATTGTTAAGGAAACATGTTGACCATACCTTTGAAAATATCATATTTTCAACAAAAGTAGCTTTGAAATAATTTTCCACCTGAAAAATTTTGGAATCGTCCTTAGAGTAGTGAAAAGAGCAGTGAATTTAGATCTGGAAGGCTGGATTTGATTCTTAGATAAGCTACTTTCTAACTCTGTGATCTCAGGCAAGACATTTAGTTCCTACCAGGCTGTGGTGTCTTTTCATCTGTAAAATGCGGAGGTTGATCTAGATAATTTCTAAGCTCCCCACCTGAGCTCAATCCTATGATTTTTTTTTTTTAATTTCCCCTGACTTTAGGATCTGTCTTTGTAAGGGAAATTTAATTCATAGTCATTTTGTTGTCTCTCATGTCTAGTACTAAAGGCCCTGTTATGCCTTCCAGACATATACTCTTCCTTGCAGACAAAACAGAAAGCTCAGATATTTGTCATTCAAAAGTAGAAACCCACTGGGCTTTCTTTCTTTCTAATACTGATAGGATGAGGAGGATTGGTGGGTTGGAGTAGGACCAAGACACAGAGTAGTTACCATCCTCTGCCAAAAATTTACATTTATACCAAGTTTCCACAAACTTGCTGGTACTGTTGAGCCTAACTTTCATACACACTGCTTCTTTACTCCTATTGCACATGTTCTACAGTCTCCAGAAACACCCCCATTCTACATCTCCCATATTAAGATTTTCTCCTCTTACTCTAAAAAAACAAAAATAAAACAAAACAAAAAACTACAGGGACTTTGGAGATTTCACAACTTCCCCCCCTTGAAGTGATCCATTGATTCAAACTTTTTCTCTTTCTCTCTCAACCTCTCCTTGTCTTTATCAGTCTCTGTCTCACACTCTTTCTTTCTCTGTCCCCTCCCCCCACTTCCTCCTCTTCTCCATTTTCTAGTATGCCATATTCATGTCAGCCTTTGTACTTGGGGTACATAACCAGGGTCCATCCAATTTCCAATCCACCCAACAATTGTTAGTTTTTTGTTTTGTTTTAAGATAGGTTTGTGTTCTCCTTTTCAGTTGGGGACCTCTCTTCCATGTCCTCCCTCTGTCCCTAACTTTTCTAGTAACCCATCACCAAAGTCCTCAGTGGCTCCAATGAAGACCATGGTGAGGTCCTAGAACAGGATAAGAGGGCCCTGAGTGAGGATAAAATTATCAGCCTCTCCATCAAATTTTATAAGAGTAACAGGTACAGGTAAGAGAAAAAGGTCTCCCCAGAAAAGGGGAACAAGATGAAAACAGGGATACAGTTCTTGCAATGCCCAGCAGTCAGGACAGTCATGTGTCTAGCCAAGTTTCTCTGTAACAAGATGGATATATCCAGCAAGTATAAAGTGGAGATGTTGTATGAAGATGAAACTCTGAAGGAGTACTATACACTCATGGGTATTTCCTACATTTACCCTTGGAGAAGGAAAGGCCCTCTTCCCCTCAAGTAGTGAGTCCAGCTAGCCTGTGAGTGACTCCCACTAGCTACTGTACTGGCTTCTTCAGAAGGCACCAACACCAGCGGGCATCTGAGTGCAAGTCAGTCAGCGACAAAGTCCCCAGTCCTGTTACTCTGCCTGCCACTTCCTCCTCCCTACCCAACCTTGAGACTCCATCCCATGGCTCCCTCAGTTCCCCTGAGCCTACCACTACCCCACCCAGTTGCCCCCAGCCCCACATGTGCACCAAGGGTGGCATTTCAATATGCCTGCAAAAACCATCATCTACCAACAAGGGGCATAATATAACTGACAATGGTACCCCAGACCCCCACCCCCAACCTGAGGACTAGGGTTTTCCTCCCTACTATTTGTACAGCCTCTCTTCTCTATCCTTTCTACCTTTTTCTTGACTTCCCCTATTGTCTCCTTGACCCAAGCTCCCCCAGGAGGTGATGTTGTTGGGTTTTACAAATAAATAAGCAAACAAACAAATGAATGAATAAAAATCTATAAATACTAATTTTCTATGGATTAGCAAGATTAATGTAAAAGCTAGAGGAAAAGAGACTTTATATGTATGTGTGTGCAGGTGCATGTGTGGATTATTTTTAATCCACATTTTTAAGGGAACTGCATGACTTACTCTTGCTCTTTCATCATTTGATTAAGCATTTAGGTAGGAAGAACATTTGTATCTGCCCCATCTTCTTGTTCTCCCCTCTCCTTGAGGAACAGGGGGAGGTATGGATCTGATTGTCTTTGTTTCATTTGGGATGCCCCTCCTCCAAGACACCAAAGCTTTAGGTAACTCCAGGTCTTGCAAGGACGCCAGATTTAGGGTAGCAAAAGCTGCCTTCCATCTTAGAGGCAGATTTTGGAGATGGGGTGTGACCATAAAGGGGAGGAAGAAGTGGGGAGAGCTTGCAGTTTTCCCACTCCACCATCCTTCATTGCTCCTCTTCTCCATTTCCATGTTTAATGTAATAGAGTCTTAATGTAGCATGTCTCAGACAGGGCATTTTGCAAATGTGGTTTGTCCTTCAGTTCTGAGGGGAGAGATCTGAAAGAGTGGGTGCCAGTAGTTCTCATCCTCTCCCCGCCATTTTTATAGCTTCTGTGGATACTTTAGATTCCTTTTTCTTTGGTTTATGTCCCTTTCGACATTTGTCTTGGTGTAGGAGAGAACTTGAGGGGGAGGGAGAAGGGAGGCATCAGAAGTTCCTGAATCTACCTCAAAGCTTTCCCAATGAGGACAATATTCCCTTTTCCCCCATTCCCATTCTCCTTTGGCCAGGGGTTAACTGAAGCTTCAAATGAAGTCGACGTTTGGGACTTTGTGGGAAGAGGGCACTTGAATCTCACACAGACACACTGACTCCAGATTCGGGAAAATTCCCTGGGAGGGTCAGCAGCTCCCCTTCTCCTTTCCCCACCCAGGGGTCCCAAGTTCAGGACAGATATAAAAGGGCATCTTAAATCACAAGACAAAGGTGGGGTTATCAGGGTTTCTTTTTCCCCAGTGCTGTTGCCTGCATATTGAACAGACACCTTGGTTTGAGGTGGGGTGGGGGCATCCCTATCCAGAAGGCTGAATTATTTAGTTACAGAGCTGCCTTGGACACCTCCTCAGATCTTTGATCCTGCTCAAGCAATTCCAACTTGGCCCTGTCATTCCTATAGTATAAATAGTAAGTGGAATGGGATGAGGAGGCAGGACATCAATTCCTCTCTCATATGTAGGGATACAATCAACCAAATGTCTTTGTCTGTGTGCATTCTGTCCTCCTTGTTCTGGGTCCTGCACTCTGTCCGTGTCACCTCTTCCCCTCCCCACCTTGGTGCAACTAATCAGCTTTGTAATAAACGCTGCAGATTCTTAAATTAAAAAAAAAAAGATAGACAATCTAATGTCTAAAGAAGTCCCAGCAAGAAAATGAAGAGACTGGAGTCCATATAATATGAAAATATTTTTTAGAAAAATCAAAACTAATAATACTCAGCCAAGAGAAGATAAGGTTGGAGGTGAGGGAAGGGTAAGAAAAAGGAGAGCTTAATAATTGTCTTCAAGTGTTTTTCAGGCTGGCAAGTAAATGAGAGATTAGACTTTGTCTACTCCTTGAAGGCAGAACTAGGAACAATGAATAGAAAATACCATTATTGGTCCGTCCTTCCGGCCAAATGAACAGAATATTTTGATCATGATTTCTTCTTGATGTAAAGAAAAACTTCCATAACAATTAATATTCTCTCAAAGTTGAATGGCATGTCTCCTAAGTTAATAGGTCTCTCCTCACTAAAGATTAGTTAGTAGAGTATGAATTACTCTTTGTCGGGAAAGTTATAAAGGGAAAATATTTTCAGGGATCAATCTGGGTTTCAATTTACTTGTACATGAAATGAGAAAGTTGATCTATATGGCCTTTGAGTTGTCTTTCAACTCATTGTATGCTTCCAACCTTCACATATGACCAGTTCTCAACATATACTCTGGAAAAAGTAGCATGTCAATTCAATTAATGTGTAAGGAAGAACATTTCTCAATATTGTAGGACATTTCCTCTTCTTCTACTTTATTTATTGATCTTGTACTTAGTTTGTACTTATTCTGTATAAATATATTTATAGATATTTATCGATACATACACACACATACATGTAATAACCAAGGCATAAAGAAGTCCTGATTTGTTGAGCATCGCACAGTAAGTACCTGAGGGTGGATTTGAACTCTAGTCTTTCTCACTCAAGGCCCAGTGATCTCTCCACTGCAAAATGATTATTAGTGAGCTGAAATGATGGGGAAATGGTGTCAGTGGCTACAGTAGTACCAGCACTAAAAATAACTGGGCTATTATGTTCGTATATGATGCTTTAGGATTTGCAAAGGGCTTTATATGCATTTTCAAATTTTATTCTTATAATAACCTTGTGACATAGGTTTTGTTATAAAACTCATTTTGTAGATGGAGAAAATTAGGGTCACATGACTTTCCCATGACCACACAGCTTTATAAAAATTGAGGTCTCCCTGATTCCAAACCCCAACATTTAGTTAGCATCTTAAATCTAGTCAATAAATTTTTATTAAAGACTTAATGTGCATCAGGTATTGTGCTAACCCACTACACAACTATCTCTCAGGAGTATAATAAACAAAATTTTGTATTTAAATTCTGGAAAAATAAAAGCCGAGTTCTAATTCTGACTCTAGAATATATCAGGTATATTATCATGAGCAAGTCAATAAACTTTTCTAAGCCTCTATAAAATGGGTAAAATAGCATTTGTACTGCCCAAAGCATAGTACTGATGCACAGAAAATGCTATGAAAAAATAAATGATTTTAGAGATAACCTAGCCAAATTTTCTTATTTTATTGATGAAGGAAGGTCTTATGTCCTCAGAAAGGAAAGAAACTTATCTCTATTCCATCTGGGGTACTAGAGCTGTGACATAAACCTAGTTCTCCAGACTTGAAGATGACTGTTTTATTTATGATATCGCTGCAAGCACTATTTGTAAATGAATCATAAGAGATACGGTGGAGGTATTTTTATTTATTGTGAGTGGTCTGACATCATCTGCATGAACAACTAACTAAAAGCTGTTGGAGAAGGTTCCTAATGAAACATTGTCAAGGAAAATTGGCTAAAATTGGACTCACTATATTTATTTTGTTAGGAAATGAGTTATTCTCCACTTGAGTGCCTCTGTTGAAAAAATACAAGCCTGTGGAATAGCTTAGAGGACATTATAGTAATCGATATGAACATCTCAGTCTGTATTATTTGTATGTGTTTTTCTTTCATGGACCATGGATTATTTGGGAGGATACACACACACACACACACACACACACACACACACAATGGAATAGGTGTTCTCATATTAGATGAACTTGCTCTATAATAAAAATCAACTAAGTGTGGATATGCTTTAAAGATAGTAAGAGAGAGGAAACATAAGCGAATAAGAGAAATACAGAATACATCAAGCACAAATAGGATATATTTTCACTTATCTCAAAGTAATAATTGTATAAGCAATTGGTTGCTTTGTAATATAATAAGTAATTAAAATTAGAAAACAAAAATTTGAATGTCAAGGTCAAGGAACATATTTACAAATGTAAGGGATACCAAAATAAAAGATATTAATAGATTAATTATAAAACATGTTCCTAGATAAAACAGAATAGCAAGTTTTAATCCCCCACCTTTGATATCAGAAATCATGGTTTTAAATTCTAGTTCTGTTACCTATGGAAACTTGGAGGGATTCTGTCCTCTTAGTAGGCCAATGTTTTTTCAAATACACTTAAAATAAGATGGAGTTCCCCCTCTATCACTGATAGTCTATGTTTTATGTTCTTAAATCCTTTTTAACTCAAAAATCCTATGGTCCCGTAAGATCTCAGAGGCTGTTTGACCAATCTTTCTTCGAATGCTTTGGTCACTGCAGAGACAAACAGATATGTGTATGTCAATAAAAGATCCTACTGTTGCTATAGTCAATATAAAACCAAATAGTGGATAGAGTAATAAAGAACAAATTTTACCAGGTCTAACTGAGTATGCTAAAAAAAAAATCTCTCCCAATTAGTATAAATATGCTCTTCCTAGAATGCTCTGAGAGTGACTAGAAAATTAGAAAACTACCTAAGCAGGTTAGCTCCTATTCCCATCACTGAAAACATAAATATTCATTAGAACCGGAATAAAAACCATTCACATAACTTAAGAGCAAGAACAACAGTAATACTTATGTAGAACAGGCAAATTATATATTTGTCATTTTTTTCCAATGTGACTGACCATTGTTGTTCATAGGATTTAAGTGCACTTAAGAAGTAACAGCACAATTCATTAAAACCACATTTTATCTGGATTCTCTGACTTCTTATCAAGTATCTTTCATGAACTATATTCCTTATCCGTAAAATTTCTCAAGAAGTTGACAGTTTTCAGGGGTATTGTTTAGAGAATGGCAGTAAGACCTCATTTAAACTTTTTTCTTCACCTTTTTAATCAAAGGAGAAAACCATAAGATCATGGAGGACTTTTATTACTTGGTTTGTAGGTAGAAAAATAGGTAAATCACTTAAAAAAACTCTGCCATGTGTTCATTTTTTTTTGCATCTATACTTATTTATCCATGAACAACCCAAGGTATTGTTTGTATTTGCCCTTCAATGACCTATGACTTCAGTGATGTGAGTATTTCCTCCACAGACAATTCTTTTGTGATCTAAAGTACATGTACCAGTTTGACTATGTTCCTTCCTTGTTCAGGACGTTTTGACCCCTATCACTTCTAGGGTAAAATAAAACTCCCTTAATTGACATTTAAAGTCTTACATAGTCCTCAATCTATGTCTTCAGATTGATTTAATCTCTTTCTCTCACCCCAGATTCAAGTCAAACTTGCTCCCTCTCCACAACAAACCTTCAGGCTCCATAAGGCTCTCTACCATGCTCTATACCCTCATCTTCACATCCGAGAATCCCTAGCTAACTTCAAGGCTCAACTGATCTCAACTTATCCTTAAGCTAATTGTCTTTTCTAAGCATACCTGCATTCCAGATGTCAGCATTTTTTTTTGCCCTACAATTATATTCTAGAATGTATACTTATATGCATGCATGCCTGTATAATATTTATTTATCTGTGTATAAGTTGTACATAGTATGGAATTTAGGTTATTGTTGAATTGAATTAAGAATTCATTAATAACTTAAAAACATCAATCTGTATAGAAATGGAGAAATTCCACAGTACTGGAGAAGGGCAAATCCTCTGATTTTAAAGAAAAGAAAAAGTGTACAATCTACAAATAATGAGCCGCTAAACTTGACTTTGATTCCTGAAAAAAAAAAACAACAGAATATCTTAATAAAGACTCTTAAAAAACATCGAGAAATAGAAGATGTGATTAAAAAATACAAACAAATACATGCTACTAACAAAACTTCATGTTTCACCAGTCTCATTTCTCTTTCTTTTTTAATAGGTCAGGCAAATGCTGTCAGTCAATACATAGCATTTTTAAGCACCTACTATGTGTCATATATTGTGCTATCAGACAGTAAGAATACAAAGACCAATTGTTGACTTGTATGAACTTACATTCCAATGACAGAAATGTGATGAGCATTAATACATACATACACACATGCATATATGCATATATATTATATACAATAAATAAAAAGTAATATTCTCAAGGAAGATCAGTAAAGGTCTTATTCAGAAAGAAGCACTTGAGCTGAGCTTTGGAGGGCACTACAGATTCTCAAAGATATATTTGAAAAGGGAATACATTCCAAGCATGAAAGACAGTCTTTGCAAAAGTATTGAGATGGAAGATGGAGTGTTATCATATGTGAGGAAAAGTAAGGATAGTTTGTCTGTAATGTGAAATGTATGATGGGTACTAATATGGAATAAGCTTGAGAAGATGGCTTAAAAATGTTATAAAGACCTTAAATGACAACAGAAGAGTTTATATTTTAGTCTATAAGTCATAGGGAGTCATTGGAATTTATCAGTAGGTATATAGTTTACCTAGATTTCAAAGAAGAATTCAGCAAAGTCTCTCATGCAGTCCTTTGGCACAAAATAGAGGAATCTAGGCTGGATTGTTGAATAGTCCAGAATATTTAAAATTGTTTGAAAGACTAGTTCCAAGAGATATTCATTAAGGAGCAAACGTCACTTTGAATATACATCTCCAGTGAAATGCCCCATGGATTTGCCTTAAGGCCTGTGCAATTTAAAATTTTTACACTAATGTTACAACAATTTTCAACATTTTAACATTAGTGATTTGGCATGACTTATCACCTTTGCAGATACAAAGGTAGGGAAGGTAGCAAATCCATTTGATGACAGAGTTTGAAAGTCTCATCAGGTTAGAATAGGGGGGAGGAACTTAAGGACTCGAGGCAACGTATGGCCCTCTAGTTCTTTAAGTGGGGCCCTTTGACTGAATTCAAACTTCACAGAACAAATCCCCTTAATAAAAGGATTTGTTCTATAAAACAAACTTCTAGCATAATGGGTTAAATTTAGTAAGATGAAATTTGACATGGATAAATATAAATTTATACACTTGGGTTAAGAAATGCCAACTACAAGACTGTTCATGACTTTTGAACCAATAGTCCCACAACTGTGGGACTATAAAGAACAAGTTCCATATATATATATATATATGTATGTATGTATGTATGTATATGTATGTATATACATATACATATATATAAAAGTGTAATTTGAAAAACTTATTGTCATAGAAATAAAGAAAAGTAGTAGGTACTCATATATTGAGGAATAGTTAAAGAAAACACTGGCATATGTCCATAATTGAATTTTATTACGTTATGATAACAATTACTGAGAAGAATTGGTGAGATATATGAACATTAATGCTGGGAAAAGTAAGCCAATCAACAGAATAAGGACTATGTGATGATTGTAATACAAATGGAAACAAACTCCAAATATGGTCAACCTGATTATTTGAAATGCTCCACCTTGAAGAATGTTTGTAAATCATTCCACCTCACTTCTCATGGATTTATAAAATATTATTTTTAATGCCATATACCCCATTAATTATGGTCATTGTGAATGTTTGGTTTTGCTTGAATTTTTTAATCAGGGAAATTTTGTTTTGTTTTTTATACTATTTAATTTTTTTCCCCATTACATGTAACAGATTTTTAACATTTTTAAAAACTTTTTGAGTTCTAAATTCTCTCTTCCTCCTTCTCCCCACTCTATGACAATAAGCAATTTGATATATGTACATATACATGTACTATTACGTAACATATTTCTATATTAATTATGTTGTGAAAGACATCACAGACAAAAAAAGGAAAGTAAGCATGCATCAATTCTTTCTCTGAATGGAGATAGCATATTTCATCAAGAGTCTTTTGGAATTGTCTTGGGTCATTGTATTGCTGAGCAGAGCTAAGGCATTCACAGTTAATTTTCACACATTATTGTTATTTTATATAATGTTCTCCTTGTTCTGCTCATTTTACTTTGCATCAATTAATGTAAGGCTTTCCTGGTTTTTCTGAAATCAGTTTATCTGTCATTTCTTATAGCGCAATAATATTCCATTACAATTATATACTATAACTTGTTTATCTATTCCTTAATTGATGGGCTTTATCTTAATTTCTAATTGTTTGCCACCATGAAAAGAACTGCTATACATATTTTTTTACAAATATGTCCTTTTTCCTTGTTTTGATCTCTTTGTGATACAAACCTAGTAGTGTTATTGATGGATGAAAGGGTATGCACAGTTTTATACCTTTGGGCACAGTTCCCAATTGCTCTCCAGAATGATTGATCAGCTCACAACTCCACCAACAATGCATTAGGGTCCCAGTTTACCCACATCTTCTCCTATACTTATCACTTTTCTTTTCTGTCATTTTAGCCAATCTTAATCAAGGAAATTTCAATAAGAGTACCTAGAGTTAACTACAAATCACTGATGTAAAGCAAAGTACAAAAATATTTTCAATTGATCACTGAAAAAATTGACTTTATAAAGTAAAATATAGATGAAGTCCAACAAAACAGCAATTGAACTTGAAAAAAATGGGAGGGGTTGTTTTTTTGAGAGACAACAAACTCATATTGTCCAGCAGACAAATTGATTTGATGTATCTTGGGCTACTTTAAGAGAGATATGTTATCCAGAATGAGGTGGTTGATATTCCCACTGTACTAAAGAAGACAAGTGGTATAATGGTTAGAACACTGGCCTTGGAAGCAGAAAGGTAAGAGTTCAAATATAGCATCAGGTACTAGCTTCCTGACCCTGGACTTTGTCTCTGTCTACCTCAATTTCCTCAAATGTAAAATAGGGATAATAGAATCTACCTTATAGGGTTGTTGTGAGGATCACATGAAATAATATCTATAAAACATACCTGCAAAATGCCTGGAGTATAGTAAGTTCTTACCAAAAGTCTATTCCTTTTCCAAGTCAGTATACATCGATACTGTTTTGTTCACATCTGTGTACTACAGCAGAAGGAGGGCCTTGATATGCCACACAGTATTCAGAGAAAGGTGATTAGGATTGTGAAAGACTCCATAGTCATTTCATATGAAAATTATTTGAATTAGCATGTGCTGTTTAATATGGAGAAGAGATTACTCACAAAACACAAAGAAGCATCAAGTAGAAGAAGGAATAGTTAGACTTGTTATACATCCTTCCAAGGGGAAGAGCAGGGTAAAATAAATGGCAAGAATTAAAAAGGTAGAATCTGTCTTGCTATAATAAAAAAAAAAACAAGCAGGGAAGGAAAGAAAGAAGAAAGGGAGGAAGGAAGGAAGGAAGGAAGGAAGGAAGGAAGGAAGGAAGGAAGGGAGGGAGGGAGGGAGGGAGGGAGGGAGGAAGTGAGGCAGTGATAGAGAGAGGAAGGGACAGGAGGATGGTAGTCAAAGCAAAGTGAGATGAGGTAAGACAAAGGTAAGCCAAAGGAAGAGAAGTAAGCCAAGTACAAGAGTCAGGAATGAGGAATTTTTAGGTACTTTCCAAACCTCAGTTTCTTTGATTTTTTTTTTATGGAGGATTTTTTTTTCTTTTTTGTTCAAGTCATTGGCTTTTTCTTCCCCAGAAAAAAAGTACAGGCCAGGTGCAAGAACTGAGGAGTACAGCAAAATCTACCAGTTTTAGAGACTCACTTGAAAAAGGTGGTCTGTTTTCCTTAGCTTTTATTCACTCACCCTCACCCCACCAGTGAATGTGTGGCTAGGTTCACAGTTTAGTCAGTCTGCTTTTAACCAAAATTAGAAGGCATGAAGTAATTTAGAAAACATTTAAATTTGTACATCTCCTCTTCTTATCTCTCCCCTGGCTGTATAGGATCTGGATCCTTTTCTACCTATAAAATAATACTAGAATTATTAAGTGTATCTAAAATTACAAGAATAGAATTTGAAATTTAGGGCATCAGTGGCATTTGAAAAAATCAAGACTGCAGCATTAGGAAAGTGGAAATCTGTCTGCCCTAGGACAAAGAGTCTATAGGAGCAATTTATCTAGGACTCCTCTGCTTTTCTTTTCCTTAGCAACGACAGCTTAACAAATGACAACCAGAGACAGAGATTCTTCCTTTTTTCCATTTAGCCTATGGATGTTAGCAGAAGACCTGCATGTTAGGGAATGTTCGTCATTGACTTCCTCTCTCCTTGACCTGGTATGCACAAATACCAGATTTCTGGAAAGTCAACTCCTCATTCCTGCAAAAATAAAAACAAAGAAAAGCAATCCAGAAAATCCATTTACAGCTAAGGTTCTCTGAAGCACCTACTAAGTGTCCTGGGTTGGCATATCATTGTGAATGAATTTCAATGACAATTTGGGTTACCTCCATGACACACTTCAATTGCTGATAAAGGGCAGGTGAAAGGGTAAGTTCTTTAATATTTTGCCATTTCTTTCTCTGATAGGAGACTCTGACTAGAAACTGAGATAGGATGTAATCATATTTCAAATGGTGATAGCAAAAGCATTTCAGAAATTATGAAGTCTTTTGAATAATAGCATAAATAATGTTACAATAATAATAATGTTTTTGTTTTAAGTAATAAGACGACCCAAGGTAGTCATTTAGGGCTGTTCTAGGAAAGCAGGTTAAATTGGAATTATAAACTTAATCCCCGTAAAGCATATATTTTTAGAGCACCTGGATAAAACCAAATACACAAGATAATTGTTTTCTTTTCTCTTGCAACATATAGTCTGGACTGAATATTTTGGCTCATTCCAGTGCCGAAAGTGCAATAGTTCCCATCATGTCCTAAAAATTAATTGGCAGCCTCCATGGGCTCAAAAGCTAAGTAGCTCATGAAGACTAAATGAGTTTCTGACCTTGCAAGGCAGGGTTACCAAGTCCTGTTGAAAAGAGCTTTTAAAAAGCCTCTTTCAAGCTGTAACAAATTGAAGCCTCCAGAAAACTAAATGATAACTGAACCAGGTGAGTTAGATGGATGGAACATTATCTTGCAAGAACATGACAGAAGGGTCAGCCACTTTACTAGTATTTTGCCTAATGAATAATTTGATTTGGTGATGTTCCATAATGGTATTAATAAGCAAAGACTTTGCTACTTACTTTCCTCACTCTGAAATCGCTACCTGAGAACACGTGACAAGATGACAGGTTTCACATTTGTCTTTTGCCATGTCCTCTCTTCTTCCTCATCTCTGTCACTTGCCTTCCTTCATGTGTGAGTTAAAATCTCACCTTCTTCAAGAAGTTTTTCCCAGTCTTCCTTAATTTTAGTGTCTTCACTCTGAGAGTAGTCTTTATTTTTCCTTTACATAGCTTGTTTGAACATAGTTTGTTGTATGTTGATTCCCCTATTAGAATGTAAGTCCCTTGAAAGCAGGGACTTTTTGCTTTTCTTTGTAACCTTGATGCTTAACACAGTACCTGTAGTGTACTAGTACATAGTAGGTATTTAATAAATGCTTATTAACTGACCCTTCTCTGATATATTGGTTATTAGTGGTATGGGGCAAGACTGAAATCATGTACCAAATAGTGATAGAAAAGGCATTTCTGAGACTATTTAATAAAACATTATTTTAAAAAAATGAAACAAAGTGATGGATGAATAATTTTATCTTTCTGGACCTCAGTTTCTTAATAGTAAAATGAAAGTATTGGACTAGATGACCCCAAATTCTCTTTCAGTTCTATATTCTCTGATATTATTTAGGCTCAACCTGGCAAGATACAGAATTATAGGGTCAGTTCTGAGGACCAGCTTATCTTTGAACAAAATTACTTATCAACAGAAGGCTGTCTGTCAGGTTGCAAGGCAATTAGGCTATAGACCAAGCGCTGGAAGGAACTTCTCAACTCATGTAGTCCAACCATTTCATTTTACAAATGAGGAAATTGAATTGCAAAGTGGGGAGTTAACTTGCCCATATTAGTCCAACCCTCTCATTTTATAGATGAGAAACTTGAGACCTAAGAAGTTTCAATTATTTGCCAGTGATCACACAAGTAGTGTCAGAGGCAGAATTTGAACCCATGGCAAATGGGATCTAGAGCCAATCTTCTTTCTTTTGTGCCACACTGATCCTCTTCCCCAACATCAATCATTAATACTGTCTCCTAAGGTATGGGAGGGCAGTAAATGAGTGGACAATGATGAAATCATGGAGTTTCTCAGGTATTAATGCATTAACATCTGAGGTCAGAGACTTCATAATGCAATGTCAAAACTGAGGAGATAGGGAGACAAGTTATATGTCCTTCAACCTAATACAACTGTTAAGATGATCACAATCTATTTTCTGTTCACACATGAATGCTTTAGACTCTCATCTATACTTCTTTTAAAATGCTGTGTCAGGTGATGTGATTTGAAGACATAGATAAATTATCTGAGTTTTGAATGACTAATACTAAAATAGAGGTCTGATTCCAGTGGATCTCCTACATAAACCTTACCTGTTGCATACTCCAGGGCTCTCCTGGGATAACCTGCTCTGCCTGAAAATATGGATTCAAGTCTAACCACTGGTCCTCTCTGATGGTGAATATTTGTTTGGGGGGTCCAAATCTGCCTAAATCTAATCACCTAACCATTTACTTATTCATACATTTAATCTTTCAGTGTCATTTCACTTTAAGTGCCTCATGTGCAGGAAGCAAAGGCAGTTCAAGCTTCTTCCTGAAATAGAGGTCTACCTTTTCATCAGTGATATTCATCTGGTAATCACTGAATGCCAGAGTAGTCAAAGAATTACCATTAAGGGTTTCACAAAGGACAATGGAGAGATGCATGGTGAGCACAAAGAGGCTTCAATATGTTAGCAATGAAAAGAATATGAAAAAAATTCCAGAAACGATGTCAGATATATCAACAAGGAGATATTCAACTCTTAAAAGAAGTGGGTTGGTCACAAAATTAGAATGAAAAGTAATACATGAGAAGAGACTTCATGTTGGTTTTCTCGGAGGAGGAGAAGAATTTTTTAACAAGTGCTATAGAGAAAAACCTTGACATGTCAGGGGCAACATCTGTGTACTGTTTAAAGGTGAATGTGTTTGGTGATAGAGTATGTGAAGATGTAGATGGGAAGCAATCTGCAATACTGAGAGAAATCTTTCAATCAAAAGGATCACTGATCTATCACAGCATCAAAATGTTATGAACAAAGCTCTCTCCTAAACAAAGGGAATATAGGTGGTGATAAAAATGACATGGTATGACACGTAGAAATATGTATAGTATGATCAGGTGTGTGTGTGTAGATAGATAAAGATACACATACACACACATACATATATAGATAGCTACAGATGTGTGTTTTTATGGAGATGTGTGTATATCTATATATGTACGTATGTATATATGTACATATATATTCATGTTTAATTGTAGCCTTCTCTAGGGTGGGGGAGGCATGAAAGTAAAATTAAATAAAAAGTGCACAGCAAAGAACAAAAGAAAACCTAGGAGGAAGCAGAGAAAAGCTAGATAGCTTGGAAAACAACATGTATTATTTAATACATAAGTTTTCTTGAGATGGAAATTTTATATTGAATACTCTCATGTTCTGTTGTGTACATGGAAAGGTCCTTTATTCTTTTCTCATTTTGTATTTAAGCTTAAAGTAAATATATTTTTAAGTGACATAGTCTCTGCTATCAAAGAGCTTGCATACTTTTGGATATATATATATATATATATGTAGAGAGATACAGAGAGAGAGAGAGAGACAGAGACAGAGGGAGACAGAAAGAGTTAGAGAAAGAGAGAGACAGAGAGAGAGAAGGGTGATAGGCTAATAACCAATAAGAATGGTGAAGGAAAAGATCTAAACAAAGTGTTTTTGGAAATTTTGTGGAGGAAAAAATACACTTTCAGCTTTGCAAGAAAGGCCTCACAGAAAAGGAACTGGATCTTAGAAGGTCATAAATGTTACTAAGGATGAGAACAGAGTTCAAGGTGGAGAAAAAGATTATGAACTAATAGACTCATTAAGAAATTAGGAAAAGAGACTTAGAAGTTATCGGAAGATAATCCAAGCTGGTTGTGATTCAATTGCTTATTGTAGACTTCAAAAGAAGAAAGTTTCCAAATTGTAATTTCTTAGAGAAACTCTGAGAGAGTCAGTGGGAAATTAAGAAGTGCACCAACTGCTCCGCCTATATCTGTGGTTCAAGTGACGAGTGGAAAACAAACAACCATCATCAGCAACAAAAAAGAAAAAGAAACAGTTAACATTAAACATGTTTTTGGGGGTATAATACTTTCAGGAAAAACTCAGGTTTCAGGTGCCAAAAGAGGAGTGAGAGAGAATATGATAAAAGATGAAAGAGAATGTATTGACAAAAGTGCTTAGAGGCAAGTAGATAGTGCACTGTATAGAATACCTGCCCTGGAGTCAGGAGGACCTGAGTTTAAATTGGGCCTGACATTTACTAAGTGTGTGACCCTGGGCAAGTCGCAAAGCATGAATTCTGTAATGCGCAATAAAATTAGTTAAGATCAGGAGAAAGGGGAGGATGTGGTCTGGGGTGGGGGAGATTTGATTTAACTTAATAGGAACTGAGACAGTGAAAACAGATAGTAGATGAAAGGATGTTTTACTTTGGGAGTCAGTTGTTTCAGATCACAGAACTTAGAGAGCAAAAGGTAAACATTTACTAGCTTTATGACTGAGGGCATAGGTTTAGCTTTCTCCAAAGACGAATTTATATTTACTCAATGGAATCCCAAGGTTCTAAATTAAATATTTATGGTAAATTGCTTTTGCCCATGATGTATATCAGAGGAATGTCCCTTAACTGGTCAGAATAGGAATTTTATATTTTATATTTCTATTGAAAGGTACAGTTCATAGAAGTTAGAGAACACCAGAGGTGTGAAGAGGCCTTCCTAGATCCTGTTTCTCTGGTAAATCCCTCTCAATTGTTTGTATCAGAGGTTGTGATGGAAAACTCAGCCCCAGTTCTCATAGTACCCACCTCCTAATCTGTGGAAATTTACCCATTTTTTACAGACTACCTCCTCCATGCAACCTTCCCTGATCCATTGATAAACACACACACACACAAATGTGTGAATGATTTATCTATACATATGTATATGCAAATATAGGTGTGTTTATAAATGCATATGTGTACATGTAAATTGTTTTATACACCAAATGTTTCTCCCAGTATCCTCCCTTATTCCCAGTGATCCATTCCATATAATAAAGAATATTTTAAAGAAGGAAAGAGAAAAAATTCAGCAAAAATTATCAATAAATTAAAAACAAGTCAAAAATCTATGTAATGTTTCACATCTATGGACCTACTGTCTCAGTAGTATCTTCTCAATCACTTCTTTGGGCCCATATGCATTAAATATTTATGTGCTTACTATGGGTCAGGTATTGTACTAAGCACTTTGCTTTTCCAAAGTAAAAGCAAAATGAGTCCCTGCCCTCATTGAGCTTGCTTTCCAACTGAGGAGAAAGTATAAATAAATTATTGCATATAAAATCACTCTAGAAGAGGTATAAGGTTGCCTTAAAAGAAGTCAATAGCAATCACAGGAATTAGGAAAGAAGGTGGGATTTATCCAAGTCGTATAGGAAGCCTTACCAAATTTTAATATTCTGTCATTTCAAAGACTTGATGGAAGCTAGGGATTATCAGAGTTGAAGGTTAAGAGGAAAAGTATTTCAAGCATGAAGTACAGTCATTGTAGAAGGTACCAGGGCACCTATCCTACTATGTATCTTGCACTGAAAAAAATACAGTAAAAGATAACTAACAGGAACCAACATTATTTTCTGCAATGATATAATGTCCTTGAGCCCAACTACCAGGTCTGACCCTGTTCCTGTTACTCCACAGAACCACATATTAGAATTTTTAAGAACTTAAGCAGTCAACTAGTATAACCTATATTATTAAATGCTCATTAAATAGTAATTCATAATCTTCCCCAATGAGAAAGAACCACTTCACAAGGCATCCCACTTCACTTCAGGGTGGCTCTAATTATTAGGAAGTATTTCAACATATCAACTCTAAATTTTCCTTTCCATGTCTTCTGTTCCTTCCTTGCTCCCAATTCTGCCCTATTAGATCAATCAGAACACATCTAATACCTTTCTTCCCTACAAATCTTGAATATTACACTCATATCCCTTCTTATTCTTCTCTAAAGTGTTGGGACTGGAGTTCAAATTCAGTCTTAGAAACTTCATAGCAATGCAACCCAAATAATTAACTTAATTGCTATCTGCCTCAGTTTCCTCAAATATAAAATGGGGATTAAAACTCTCATGGTTGAGGCAGAGCCAAGATGGCGGAGTAGAAAGACTCACATTTGCTAGCTCCGAAACCACAGCCCATAGATTTCTTCTAAAAAGAACTCCCGACAAATTCTGGAACAGTGGAAGCCACGCAGCAACACAGTGAAGGAGATTTCCATTCCAGAGAGCTGTGAAAAACCGATCCCAAAGGTCCATCACACCCCAGACGGAAGGGGAGCCTGCCCCTGCCCTGGCCATGCAGCACCGAGAGGAGCAGATTGCAGCAGGACTCAGGGATGGAATCGCCAGCAGCTGCGAAGGTCCCTCCACCCACAGGCATGCAGGTCAGTGAGAGAGACGGGCTGAGAGGGGAGAGGGGGGTCTCGGGGACTTGGAACCCCTTGGGAGGCAGCAGCAGTGGCAGAGGCAGCAGCAGAGGCATCAGGCAGCCAGAGACACACAGAGCAGGCAGGAGCTCAGCAGCAGCTCCATTACAAAAGGTCTCTGCATAAACCTCTTGAGGGAACTGAGCCTGGGAGG
>JAQQSK010004706.1:43624-89091 GCA_028658325.1 Potorous gilbertii | reverse complement strand
TGTAGCAGACCTTAGAGCATCTATATGTAGTTTGCGTCCTGAAAGAAAAAAGATAACAAGAAAATCCTTGGGTCCTTACTTACCTAGAACTTTCTCCAGGAATCTTTTGACAAATCAGGGCCAATAAAAAGTCTATATGTGGAATTCATCCTTACCCTTCAGGACTGCCCCTTTCCTCACTTCTCTCCTAACTCCTTGGAGATGTGAGAATTTGTCTTGACCACTTTAGGAGGCTAAAAGGGGATCTATGGGAAAGGACCTCTTCCTCCCAGAAATATGGCATCAGGAAGAGACTGGTTAACTTTGCTAACAAAACCCTAAAGGAGCCTTGCCTGACAATGTGTAATGGGTGTTGACTCCAAAGACCGAGGGCCTAGGTTCAAATCTTGCTGTTATATTACTTATTACTTCTGGCCTGCCCACCAGTTTCACTTCTTTGTGACTCTCTTAGGTTTCCTCATCTATAAAATGGAAGTCTGGACTCCATCACATTTAAGGTTTTTTCTAGCTCCAGGTCTATGATCCTATGAATTCATATCATGCCATGATTCAGTCAAAACCAGTTATAATGAAAGTCAACTATGTGTGAGGGTCTGAAATGCTACACATTAGACCAGATGGACAGCCACTGGTGCTTCTACAAAGCAACCCTGGGGCATGCTCAAGCAGGGAGGACAGGTCCCCTAACCCTTCTCCTTTCCAAATCTCTGTCCAGGCCCCCATCAGGCCAATACACTCCCTAATCCATCTGGAAGTAGGGCCAGTCCTCTTCCCAAACTGAGCTGCTCAAATCCCAGAGACCCAACCCTAATCTGGCTTCCAGAGCCTCTCACCCCAACAGCAACAACAGGGGATGAGTCCAACAAGACACACTGGGAGCAGCCGGATTCAATTTCCAGTGCACGTGGGTTTAGATGTTACTGGAAAAAATGCTGGGGGTGGGGGAGGGGGGGGCAGAAGGAAGGCAGAGACAGATATGTGTTTAGGGGGTTTGCCCAAGAGAGTCCCAGACAACCTCCAAAGTCGTGTGGCGAGAGGTCTGACGAACCCATAGCGTCTCTCAGGGGCCAAGCAGCTTCTCCGGGTCCTGGCAAACGTCAAACAGGGGAGCTGGGATTCACAGTGGAGTCATAAACCCAATTAAAGGGCTGAAGGGCAGGATTTACAAGCCTGGGATGGGGAACTGCTCCCTCCTGGGCTGACTCAGCCATTGGTTGGGAGGGGGAGGGGTGGGTAACCTGGCAAAGCTCTGCCAACACTGAACCAGCAAAGAAGGGCAGAGATCCCAGAGGCCAGAAAGAAACACCAGCCAGGAAAACTGGGAGAAGGTGGAGAGGGTGGAAGTGGCGAATGAGGACTGTGGGAAAGTGGCCTAGAATGCATTTCCAAATCCAGCTCCTCCTCCACCTCCTCTAGGAAGCCTTCTCTGATAGCTCCAGCCAACGCCAGTCCCTCCCTTTCTCACCCTTCCATGACTATTTACCATGTATTGTGGTATTTACCACAGGCCGCTTTGTGTAGCTCTTAATATAATGCCCAGTACATAGCAGTAGATGTCGATCAAGTTTTTGTTCTCTAGAATATGTCAAAGGAGGAAGGAACCTTGGAACCTAGGATGTCAAAGCTAAACAGGACTCTAGAAAGTAGAATGGCAGAGATGGAAGGGACTTCTGAACATAAAAATGCAGAGCAGTAAGATCTTTTTGGAGAGGAAGCTGGTGGTTCGGTGGATAGAGTACTGGCCCTGGAATCAAGAAGACCTGAATTCTGATGCTTCTTAGCTGTGTGACCCTGGGCAAGTCACTTAACCCTGTTTGTCTCAGTTTGTTCATCTGTAAAATGAGCTAGAGAAGAAATGGTAAACCACTCCAATATCTCTACCAAGAGAACCTCAAATGGGGTCATGAAAAGTCAGGCATGACTGGACAGCAAAAAGGGCTCTTTAGAACATCAGAGTTGAAGGAATGCTTTAGATCATTTAGTCTAACGCCTTTATTTTGTAGATGGAGAAACTGAGGCCTAGAGGGGCAACTGTCACTTGTGTGAATTTATATAGCAAATTATAACAGGATCAGGATTAGAACATGGATCTCCTGACCCCCAAGTCAGTATTCTTTCTAAAGCCCCACACTGCATGTGTTCCCTATGTGCTCAGTCTTTTTGGTTAGACTGTTATCTCCCTAATAGGGATTGTGTTGTATACTCGCCACACCTGCGCCCATATACACACATATACATAAACACACACATATATGTATGTATAGATACATGCATGTGTGTTGTGTTTGTCCTTCGTTGCTGAAGAAGACCATGCCATCGGTGAAATGATGACATGACTTGCACTTGACTTTGTTTTGAGTGAGGGAGGGCTGTGCAGGTCACCAGCCTCACTTCCCCTCCAGAGCTATCTGAATCCAGTGACCAGATATTCATCAGGATGACATGCATGCATGTATGTGTATGTGTATATGTGCATGTATGTGTATATATGTTTCCATCATATATTTCCATATATGTGTGTATGGATATGGATATAGATGGATTTTTTTGGTCCTTAGTGTAGCTGTTGTCCTCTTGTGTTGTTCAGTTGTTTTTCAATCATGTCCAATTCTTCATGAGCCCATTTGGGGTTTCTTGGTAAAGTCACCAGAGTGGTTTGGCATGTTGTCTTAACATGATCAACTATGGAAAGCTAGGGCAGCTAGCTGGTGATGCAGTCGATAAAACCCTAGACCTGGAATCAGGAAGACTTGAGTTCAAATCTCTCTCCTGCTTGACCCTGGGCAAATCATTTGACCTTTGCCTCTGCTTCCACATCTGTAAACCGGGGATAGCATCTACTTTTGAGAGTTGTAAGAATAAAATGAGATAATATTTATATAGCACTTTGCAAACCTTTAAAGCACTATATAAATGCTAGATATTGTTGATACTCTTATTAAAGGGGAGCCATCCTGGGAGTGTAGGTTCAGAACCCGGAGTTCGTCTTAGAAGAAAATGCTATGAAAAGTGTGAGCCTGTGTGATTTTAATGAAAGAAAAGGTTTGTTTTTCCTCTCAATTCAACAAATATGGATTACCTTTCTAGCTTTGCTTTGCTTGAATCCCCTTTACAGACTCAGCCAAACAGGATTACAAATTGTTTCCTGAGCTCATCCCATTTTTCACTCTGTCCCTTTGTTAGACTGAGCTTCTTGAGGGAAGGAACTTGTCTTTTGCCTTCCTCTGCATCCCCGGCCCTTAGCACAGTATCTAGCATGTAATAGTTACTAAGTGCTTGTTGACTGACTGAGTGACTGTATTTGTGCAGGTTGACTGTCCCTCGATATCTGGACACCCCTGGGAGCAGGGAATGTTCACATCTCCACCTGTTGACATCTGTTAATTTCTTCAAGCCCCAGCTGAAAGGCCACCTCCTCCATGAAGACTTCTGGGAACTCACCTTGACCTGGGTGAAAGTGCTCTCTCTCCTACTTCCCATTTTTCTAGATCACTTTTGCTTGACTCTTTCTTTGATCCTTCGCATCCTTCCTCTTTCCATACTTATTTGGGTATATCCCCATCCGCTGGGCAGCTTGATGACACAGTGACTAGAGTGCTAGACCTGAAGTCAGTAAGACCCAAGTTCCAGTTTGGCCTCAGACACTCACTAGCTGTGTGACCCGGGGCAAGTCACTTAACACTGTCTGCCTCAGTTTCCTTATCTGTATAAATGAGTTAGAGAAGAAAATGATAAACCATTCTGGTATTTCTGCCAAGAAAACCCCAAATGGAGTCACAGAGTTGGATACCACTGAAAACAACTGAAGAACAACAAACCCATGCCCTACAAAGATTATCTATTGAATAGGGCAGGGGGCCCATATCATGGGCAGGGCAGGGAGGGCAGGGCAGGGAACATATCATGTTTTGTCTTTGTGGCTCCAGCATGAACAAAGGGCATTGTTCATTTTAGGCTGTCTTGATGCATCTGTTGAATTGAGTTAAATCAATAATTTTTTTCTCTCAAAGCGATACCTATAAAATGAAGAAATTAGACTCCATTTCTAAGGCCCCTCACAGCTACAAACTATAAATCATGAACCTGAATGAATTTAAAACCAAATTATAAACCTGAATGAATTTCAGTCCACTTTGACTTCCACTTGAATATTTCCAGTGATGGGGAACTCACTACGTCTGGAGACAGCACATTCTATTTTTGAACAGCTCTGATTAGTAGAAAGGGTTTTTTGTCTTATAATTCTTTCAGGGGACATGAAGCCAAGATTGTCTGGACACTCCTGTTGTATTAGGCAACTGTAAGGAGTAAACCATAGGAGCACTCCCAGAAGTGCTAATGTATCTGTGGAGCCTTCAGAGACAATGTGAATGAAGATAAGGCCAAGATAAGCTTTGAAAAGCCCGGTTCTGCTCAGAGGAAAAAAGAAACAAATACATGGGGTCCGGACCAGTTCCATGTCCCAGAGTTCCCCCAGAAACACAGCTTGGCTCCCTGCCCTTCCAGGGCTTCTGTTTGGACTTAAGGAAACACTCTCCTTAGTTGCCCCTTGGGAAAACTGCAAGACAGGTAAAGTTTATCCTTTGCATTTCTCCTTCCTCTGCCCCAGAGTGCCAAATGGCCAGTGCCCTCAGATGACCAGTTCACCAGATTTGTCTAGAACCCTTAGAGCTTGGAGGGATTCCTAATGTTTTGGATGGCCCAGAAGACCTCTGATGGATAGAAAACAGGCTATTGACTAAGATGAAACTGAGGGGGAAATGAATATAAAATCCTGCCCTTTGGTTTACATGATCAGCTGCACCAGGGTAGGATTGAGCCCCTCTGGACAACTTACATGAAGGAGCCAGTGTGAGGCAGTGATCAGAACAGCCAATGTTCATGTGAGATAGTTCAAGAAATATTTCTCAAGTGACTAACTACCCATATACACAGATTGGTTCTAGATGTTGGGAATATAAAGATTTTTTTTTTAATGACATAATCCCTTCCCTCAAGGAGCTTGCAAGGAGGAAAGAGGTTTATACAGTCATTGTGGGGAATGTGATAAGAAGTTAATCAGAGATGAATAAAAGGATTGTCATGTAGTGAGGAGGGCCCAGGCCAGGTGAGATAGCATCCCTTAGTGGTGGACTCAGTCCTCAAGGTTGGGTGTCTTCTTCTAACAGCACCGAAAGTCCAAAGCTGGAGGCATGGGAAGAGCTCTAGGAATCTTTGCTGACAGATTATAGCAGTAAACTGACCAAGAGGACAGAATGAATGGCCACTGCTCTGCTATGCCCTGGGAAGGTCACAGGCTTTCTCCTGAAAGGGACTGGAAAATCGCCAGGGAACACTCTCAACCTGGACCAAGGAATGGGCTTAGAAGGCTACAGTTTGGCTCACTTCGACAAAGATCTCTCTTTAACCAGGGCACTGCCAAGGAAAACAAGAGAGAGGATTCAGCATTAAAGGTGAACATACTTAAGGAGTTTGAGTATGACGAATTATTTACACAGGTGTTGGAAAGGTACCCTAATGCCTTCCCCCTCCTTCAACTCTTTCCCCCATGGGTGCTGACTGATGTGCCAATAGAAAGGGTTTAGTCACATGGAACTGCCCTTTGTGAATCAATAAGCCAGAGAGAATAGGTCAAGGATTTGCAGCCAATGGGAAGTGCACATACAATGAATGGACTGGCTGTTGTGTGGACCTCTAGGAGCCCTCTCTTTGGGGAGCAGACTGGAAGGGTGGATGGGAGGGGACGCAGTGAGGTCACAGGCTCTTCCTGGGCCCAACTTCCCCTTTGGACCTTGCTGTCTCCTGGAGTGAGAGGGTTAATCCAATAGTATAAGCAAGATCTAAAGCCAGGAGGGAGTGTGTGTCTGCCTTTTTGGGTATGTGAACATGTGTGATTATGTGTATATATCGTATGTACATATTGAAGAATGGTCTATGAGCATATGTCTATGTCAATGTAGTTGTGAAGATATGAACTTTGTATGGATATGCAGATATACATGTGTCTCTTTCCAACCTTGTCTCTTCTTCCTCTCCCCATTATTCTTCGTTACCCCCCAGCTAGGCTCATCTCTTTCCCTTTCTTTTTCTACCCTCTTCAGTCTCTGCATTTGTTCATTTTGCCCGTGTCTAAAATGAACTCCCCATCTCACCCTGCTGAAATCCTCCACATTCTTCAAGACCCAGCTCAGGTGACACCTCCATGAAGCCTTCCTGGATGTCTGGCCCCAGGTGAAGCTGATGGCACACTCCTCAGCTCTACCTCTACCTCCACCACACTCTACCTGGACCCCTCCCATGCACTTATCACATCCTGCTTTGTATTTTGATTATCTGTGTGAATGTCTTATCTCTCTTGCTCTACTGTCAGATCCTAGAGGGCAGGGATCAAGTCTCAGGGATCTGGTTATCTTCCTCAGCCCAGATCTAGGTGCCTGGCAGAAGGTCAGTATTTTTAAAACATTTTCCACAGAAGTGAATGTGAGAAAGTGTTTGCATATAAAAGCAGAAACTATATCTTCTTTTGTCTTAGGAGCCCTCAGCACTGAGCATGGACATGACTTAGTAAATAAATAAATTAATAAATTATTAGTAAATAAATAAAAGTAAATATTACTATTGAATGAATGAATATTAAAGAGAGAGAGAAAATGTGAGAGTATATGGAAGAGATCAGATACCCTTCATCTCTATGCCAGTAAAAAGAGCTTATTTGGACTAAGAAGACCTGTTTCCCCATGGTTTCACTCCCACTACATTTGATGGCAGGGAAGATAGTGGAGACCCCCCCCCCCCAGGGATATCACTTGGATTCAGGAAATAATAAGGAGTTCTGCTTCTTACTAGCTGTGTCACTGAAAAGTCTTGTTCAGTCATCTCCAACTGTCCACGACCCCATTTGGAGTTTGGTTTTTTTTGACAAAGATACTGGAGTAGTTTGCCATTTCCTTCTCCAGCTCACTTTACAGATGAGGAAACTGAGGCAAACAGCCTTAAGTGACTTGCCCAGGGTTACACCCTTATTAAGTATCTGAGGCCAGATTTAAACTCATGAAAGTGAGCCTTCCTGACTCCAGACCCAGTGCTTTATTCCCTTTACCACTTAATTTCTCTAAATAATTTCTCCTCAAATGAAGGGAATTTGATCAACTCCAAAATCCCTTTTTAGCTTTAACAGTGATTCTGGTCTCACTGACTCCCAAAGGTATTACACTCATTACTAGTGCAACTTGTAAAGTCTTTCTCCCTGGTACCAGTTCAATTCTTCCTCATTGTTCAAAACTCAAAGTCCTGCCTTCTTGAGAAGCCTTCCCTCATTACCCAAGTTCATAGACACAATATCAACTTTTTATCACAATCTGCCTCTAGAGGCTTGGAGGTATAATAAAAAATGCTGCAGTTTTAGAGTAAAAAAACCTCGGTTCAAAACTTGGTTCCACATGTAGTAGCAATGTGACTTGAGCAGGTCATTTAATGACTCTTTGCCTCAGTTTCCTCATCCATAATGTGGGGATAAAAATGCACTGTCCAGCTCAAAGGATTGAGCCCCACGATAATCAAATAAGATAGCACATGTCGAGTCTTCCATAACCACAAAACGCTACATGGGACTAGAGTGTTAGTGTTTGAAGGGACCTTAGAGATCATCTGATCCACCTCTCATTTTACAGCCAGGGAGAGTGAGGCTCCCGTAAGATGAGCTATTGTTATTTCTTATACTACCTTCTATTGTTATTAAAAACCTGTAAGGGATTCCAACCGCCAGGCTCCTAAGAAGCAGACCCTAGAAACTCTTGTGGGCTTTGCTTGACGCTGCTTCTTCCCCTCAGTAGGCATTAAATGGACTTGGAATGCGAAAGATTTGAGTTCAAGTCTTGTCTTCATCAATGATAAGCTGTGATGATGGCTAAGTCATTTCCTCTCTCTGAATTGCAGTCTACTCATTGATGAAGTAATCCTTGTACCACCCACGGCGCAGAATTCCAGGCATGGAGAGAAGGGCTTGGGAAAGTCCAACTCCATCAGGGATTTTCCCTGTCTGTCCCCTGGGCCTCCAATGTTCTCCCTCCTCATTGCTGCTTCCTGGCTCTCCTGACTTCCTTCAGGTGATGGCTACAATCTCATTTTCTATAAGAAGCTTTTCCTGATCCCCATAATGCTGTTGATTTCCCTCTGTTGACTGTCTCTAATTTATCTGGATTAGATCTGGTTTATATGTAGTTGTTGGAATGTTTTCTCCCCCAGTAGACTATGAGCTGCTTGAGGTGAGGTACTATCTTTTTGCCTTTCTTTGTATCTTCAGCTCTTAGCACAATGGCTGGTTCACAGTGGGGTGCTTAATAGAAAAGGCTATGTAAACCTTAAATTTCTATCCAAGTGGGAACTAGTACTATCTTTCTAGCTCTGCCTGGGTCAGAGTCCTACATAGAGTTGAGGGTAAAGATAAGTATTTATGAAGAATCTACTATATGCCAGGCACTGTGTGGAAAACACTTTACAGATAATATCTCTTTTGATTCTGGGAGGTAGGCACTATTACTATTCCCATTTTACAATTGAGGAAAGGCAAATACGATTTAAGTGACTTGCTTAGGATCTGACAGCTAAGTTTCTGAGGCTGGATTTGAACTCAGGTCTATCTTCATTCCAAACTCAACCCTCATACCATTATGCCATCTAGTTAGAATTATCCACTCATCTCTCTTTCTCCCTGTCCTTGAACTCCCTCTGCCAATGCAGATGTGCATTTCCTCTGCAGCACAATGTTGTTTTTCTGGGGCAGTGAGACTTTAGGTAACTTACTCAGAGTCATACAGCCAACTATCAGAGACAAGACACGAATCCACATCTGTGTGAATCTAAGGCTGGTTTTCCCACTAAGCTTCTCACCCTTGTGTTAGTTGATTTTAGTTTAGGGTCAATAAGCCTCTCTGGGGGAATTTTGTCTGAAATTATGGATGAGTTCTTGGCGTGGTGATAAAGGTGGAATCAGATGTTGAGATCACATAGCTAAGTAGGAAGAGCTGGAGCTAAGGACTGGGCCACACACTAGTTATAATTGGGTTAATCTCTCTGTCTGGGTTTCAGGTTTTCCATCTGGTAAAACAAGGCTAGCAACAACGAAAAAAATATCTGCCTCAGCTCAATAGAGGGCCTTGGATAAATTATTTAATTCTATTATTAGCCATTGAGTGGTTAATTCCATCTCTGATGCCTACCACCTGGAAGATCTTGGGTAAGTCATTGGTCCTCCATGTCTACCTCTGTAAAATGAGGGGATTGGACAAAAAGGCTCTGAGGTTCCTTCCAGGATCTATGATCCTATGATCCTACAATCTTGCAATGTGTCAAGCCTGGCATTAAATGCTGGGGATGCTTCTGTAGATCTTGATCTAGTTGGCCAAGTCATTTTCCCTTTCTCGGTTTCAGTTTCCCCATCTGAGAAATAACAAAATATCCCTCAGTGGGTTTTTCATGGGGTGAGACAGGATGAGATGAGATAAACATGTGAAAGCACTTTATCTATATAGCACACTATCATTATGAATCTCTTTGATACTCTGGATCTGATGTAGGGAAAAGTGTGCCGAAATTAAAAGTCACATCCAACACTATCACTTACTGTGTGTTCTTGGGCAAATCACCTAACTTCTCTGGGCCCAAATTTCCTCATCTGTTAAACAAGGGAGTAGGGCTGGATGCCCTCTGAGGTCCCTTCCATATCTAGACCAAGGCTTCTGTAATCTATAATTTCATTGGATCTGCTACTTTCCCCACAGACGCAGTACACAGCCCCTTGATGGTTTGTTGGGGCTGAAAAAAATCCTCTACCACTTGGCAGCCAATTTGGGGATGATTTTGTACTTGGCTAGGCTCTCCTCAGTCCTGTACTTGAAGCCCTTCTGGTTAAGTAGGACCTGTTACGGCTTGATATAGGCTCTGAAAGCCCCCAGTGCTGGAGCTCATCCTTGCAATCAGCCTCCTGGGACCTGAAGCTCAGCTCTTCTAATGTAGTGCACCCACTGGGGAATCTGGCCTAATACGGCTCCAATGGGATTCATTATAGTACAGAGGAAAGAATCCCTGATTTTCAGAGGACCTGGGTTCATACCCTACTTAATACTGATTACCAGTTTGATCTCAGGCAAGTTAATTAACCTCCCTAGGACCCAGATTTAATCCTTTGTAAAGAGGGAGGAGAATTGGATTAGAGGGGCTCTTGTCTTTTCAAGCCTCTAGAGCTAAGATTCTGCCATCAGATAGGTCCCTTGAGGCCCCAAGTTTGTGGAACCATTCTCATGGGGATGCCTCTTGGCATCCAGGTGGAGGGGATAAAGTCACAAAGAATATTTCCTTAGACACTAGCTGTGTGAACCTGGGCAAGTCACCTGACCTCTGTCTGTCTCAGTTTCCTCAATTGTAAAAGGAGTGCCTCTGTTGAAGGGTTATTATATGACTCAAGTGAGAAAATATTTGTAAAAAGCTTATGTGCCTGGTGCATATAGAGTGCTTAATAAATGCTTGCTCTCCCTCTTAGGCAGCATGCTGGGCTGGATGTAATACTAGACATGGAGTTAGGATGCCCTGGGTTTGAATCCTGCTTCAAACACTTTAGGTACATGACTATGGCTGAGATGAATATGAGCTCTTATTATTGCTATTGACAATGGATGCCCTCTTCAGGGGACCCTTCTGAGTCTGTCACTATTGACAACACCCAGCCCCAGTTCTCACATACAAAGAATCTGACATGGCCTGAGGATTGAGTGGAAAGGAGAATTTTTTTAAATCCCATATTTATGAAGGAGAATGCTAATAGTGGCACCAACAGACATCTGGGAGAATGTATTCAACTGATGAATCAAAACCAGCCCCTAAAAAAAATGTTCTTGTTTCCAAAAAGAAAACAGAACTGAAGCTTGGTTTAGAAAGAAGTCAACAGAGATGGATGGATAGAAAAAAGAAGCAGAGAGAGATGGAGAAATAGAAACAGACAGACAACAACAAGAGAGAAATAGAAACAATAGAGGAGACCTCAAGATAGAGGTAGATCAACTAAGGAGACAGATAAAAGAGAGAAGTACAGTCAGACATCTCTCTCTGTAAAGAGGAAAGCCTGTGTTCCTGAGAGCTGCTCCCACCCACCCACCCAATCCCTTTCCAAAGGACCATTTCCTAAGTGTGATAATTACCCTATATATGGATTAATAGCATTATACGTCCCCATGGCCTTTCATCAGGAGATCTCAAAGAACTCACCAAGCTTTAATTAAACCTCTGAGTGCCCCCTTCTGAAGTACTGTGAAAAGGTGTTATTACCCTCATTTTTACGGGTGGGGAAACTGAGGCACAGAGAGGTTAAGCTGCTTGCCCAAGGTCACACAGTGAGTCAATTGCCAAACTGGGTTTAGGCTCTCTCTCCCACAGGTAACCTCCAGGTCAGCTTCCCAGCCCCACAGGCCAGATAGAGTCATATTTCTAAGAACCCAGAAACATAATGCCAGAACTATATGGGACATTGGAGATCTTCTAATTCAGCGAGGTCACATGTAGCCCCAAGTCTGCATGTGGCCCCCAGGTCCTCAAGTACAGCCCATTGACTGAATCCTAACTTCAGAATAAAAAAAATCCCCAAATTTGTTCTGTGAAGTCTGGATTCAGTCAAAGAGCCAAAGGGCCTTGAGGCCATAGGCTCCACATCCCTGTTCTAGTTCAACACTCATATTTTACATAGGAGGAACTTAAAATGCAAGTGAACTTGTCCAAAGTCATCTAGCAAGTCAGTGACAAAGCTCTGACTAGAACTGATGTCTCCCGACTCCCAGACCAGGGTGCTTTTAGAAGCTTTATAGACAGTTAGGTGGGAAGTCTATTTCCACCATGCGTGCAAGCATGAATTGATCAGGCTTATATCTTTCTATACATTGGGTACAGTGAGAACCAAGAGTGTGTAGGAGTTTGGGGATAGTAAGAAGTCCAGGTAAGAGTGTGGTTCCCAGCCCGGGAAGCTAACTGAATGGGAGGTCATGGGAGAGGTGGTCAATATCCAGTCCCAGTGCTGGGAGAGTCACTGAGTGACTGAAGGATCAGTGACTGAGTGGGCTCTTTGGGGCAGTTCCATCTGCCTCCTCCTTTAGGTGCTACTGCACCTAGGCCTGGAGATGTATTTATATGTACCGGTCTTTCCCACAGGAGCATGTATACTCTTCTAGGATCTCAAAGTCAGAATTTGGTATTGCACTAGATGACCGCTAAGATTCTGGGTCCTGGGTTCAAATTCTAAGTAGAATCATTTAACTTCTTAGGGACTAGAATAAATGATGTGGAAAGCCTTGTCTAGCTCTAGCATTCTTAGCTCTTTGTGCTAAGTTCTCTCTGAGGTGTTCTTCATTCCTTGCTAGCTCTTACATTCTGGGTTCTAAGCTCCCTTCTGACTCTAATGTTGTATGTTCTAAGCTCCCTTCTAGCTCTGATAGTTCACATTCTGTGTTCTAAGGGCCCTTATAATGCTAGTAAGAAGTCCTATCTCACATGGATCTTATCCTTTTAGTTCCTATAATGCCTAATACAGAGTTGGGATACGTAGAAAAACCTTATCAATCTTTGTTGATAAGAGACAACCTTCCTCTCTGAGGTATCAGCTCCATAATACTATGATCCTAGTATGTACATGGGTTCACGTGTGTTAAACACCAGAGATCACCAACCACCAGGCCAAGTGATGATGGGGGTGGAGGGGCTCAAAGACAACATTTAAGGGGACCCAACTTATGGACATGGTCTAAGGGAAGAAACTTTCCTTTGGCTGAGCCCTGAGGACCCTGGTATCTTTTAAAGGTCAAGCCTTATTCTTTCTCATCTATTGGACATTAAAAATAGTAATGTCTTAGAAGTGGGATAGGCCTCAGAGATCCCAGGAGCATAAGGTCTAAAGCTATAAGAGTCCTGAAAGATAGTCCAGCCAAACCCAGCCATTATAGAGAAGAAGAAACTGAGGTCAGGGAGAAGTGTCTTAACTAAAGTCATTATTCTAAGACTGGTATTGAAATGCACATCTCCTGAAATGAGAGACTATTTGTAAAGTTCTTAGCACACTACCTAGCACATAGTAGGTGCTTCATTAATACTTGTTCCCTTCTCCTTTCCTCACTCCAGGTCTGTTTGTTAGCCTAACAGGGAACCTGCCTTATAACAAGGGGAGGTGGTGGGGAAGGTGGGGGGAAATCCAGTCCATCTCTCCTAATTGTTCTCTTTCCCTCAGGTCCATGTCTTTTCCTCATGAGGGATAATTGGACTTTGTCTGTGGTTGAATCAAGCCCTTCATTGTCAGCCAGGACAGGCTCAAGCCAGGGCGGGATCTGGCAGGTGGGATGGGGCGTCAGTGGGAAGGTTTGAGCTTCCTGTCAGACTTTACCCTGCAGGAACTGGCTGGGGTCCATTCTGGGTGGTGTCCATGCCCTGGGCCCTGAAGCCCAAATCAAAGTCCTTGAGTTTGGAGAGTTTAGGAATGACTCTGGACTTGAACCAGGCAAAGGTTCAGGCCTAGGAGGCCACAAAAGGGGAAGGGTATCCCTTCTCTGCCCTTCAAAAAAAACAAAGAACTTTTGTCCTTTGGGGAAGATTTTCCTAAGCATAGTAGTACCCATTTACCTTAGAGTGATAGAATCCCAGGTGATTAAAGGCCCTTTCAAATCTAGGGTTCTCTGATTATGACATACATACTAGCTTTGTGACCTTTGTGACCTTGGGCCAATTAGCATTGGCTTCTTCATAACGAAGATTATATATCCGTCAAACCTACCTGATGGGCTTGGGTTGGATCAGTAGAAAAGGCACTCAGAGAGGGGTATTGGCTTTGGAGCAAGAGGAACTGTGTTAAAATTCCACTCCCTGTGTGATTTTAGGCAAATCGCTTAGCTTACAGGGGCCTCAGTTTCCTCAATGATAAAAAGAGGGAGACCCATTTCATTGTTATATCTATGATCAAATAAAGCTTTAAAGTTTAAAGGGACTTCCTGGAGCCAACTAATCCAACCTGTACCTGAACAAGATACAACATACTCAGTCATCAGCCTCATATGGAAGATCTATAGTGATGGAGGACTCACTACTTCCCAAAACAGAATATTTGCCTATTAAAACACTCCTCCCTTTTTCAATCACATATCTATGTGAGGCTGGATTTTCTGGTATACTTCAATTGAAACAACATATTTCAACAGACTGAATACAGAAACAGATATGAGAATCAAGCTACCTTCTCTTAAGTCAGACAATAAAGAGATTTGTAAAAAAATATGTAAAGCAAAGCAATTCTTATCATTGAATTTGTTTTGTTTTGGAGAATATAGTTATTTTAATTAAAATGTTATAATAACATGTAATAAATATTTTATTGTTATTTTAAAGAGGACTTGAGACAAAAAAAGTTGAGAATCCCTACAATAAAGATAACACATGTAAAGAAGTGGTGATGAGAGAGGAGTTGTTTTGAGGGGGCAGGAAGGGATGGGAGTGGAGATGGGAGGGTTCCCAGACAGATGGTGAGATGGATGGTCTGGGTAGATGACTGACTGGGATGTGAAGTAGAGACATGGTTTATTAGTGCCAGGGTCCTTAATCTGAGGCCCAAGGGGTTTGTAAGTAGACTTCAAGGAGTCTATAAATTTAGTTGGGACAATAATTATATGTATATTTTTACTAATCTTTGAATAATAACTAAAATGTTACATTTCCTTCAATTATTTTAAAGCAGTATTCTGAGGTATTCACAGGCTTCACCAGACTGCCAAAAGGGATCTATGACACAAGTGTGCACACTTGGTCACCAATTACTGGGAGAATCCTAGGACAGGATATCCAAAAATGAGCACATTAACTTTCCCAGGGTTTGGGACCTGGATTCCGGAAGCCTTGGGTGTGAAGGTCTACCTAATGTGAAAGGTACTGATCCTAGTTGGAAGGAGCCAATTGGAGATGATGGGGGGAGCCCGGTAGAGGGGAGAGAAGGAATTCAAAACCATTTTCATAATATAATACTAAGGTATTTTAGTTTCTAACACAGTAAATATCAATTGATAAAATCACATATGCAACCTCTTTTCAGGATCATCAATATGCTAAGAGGGTAAAGGAGTCCTGAGACCAAAATGTTTGAGAATTGCTGGCTTAGAATTTTTAAGACCCTAAATGTTCCAGTTCCCTCTCCAGGATCACAGCATTGGGAAAAGAGAGAACATTTAGAAAAGGAAGAAATTTAAGAGATGATCTAGTTCAATCATCCAATTTTACAGCAAAAGAAACTGAGGCCCTAGGTTAGAATCATCCAGACCCTAAATGTTCTAATTACCTATCCAGGGTCTTGGCACTGGGAAAAGAAAAAAAAATTAGAAAAGGAAAGAATTTAAGAGCTTCTCTAGTTCAATCCTCTAATTTTATAGCAAAAGAAACAGAGACCCCCAGAAAGGTGAAATAACCTACCCTAAATTTGGTAGCAGATTAGTTTCTAGACACTGGAACTGGCCCCTATTGGTTTTTAAAAGGAGAATGATTTTCATCTTTGGTATATGCTCCAGGGAAACTTATGGCAGAATGTAGAGGGATGGACTAGACTTTTCCAGGTTCCAGGCAACCCTTAGAGCATACAGATCTAATGTCCCATAAGAAGTATAACATCTAGATCCCGTTGATGAGGAAATATAGGTTAGCCAGGCAGCCCCTTGTTTCATTGAATAGTATTCCAGGGCCTTATTCTTAGTGTCAGAAAACCTCTCATGCCACAGGCCACCGTGGCACTCTTTCTCCAACCCTACCCCTGCCCCCCCTCAAGAGAAGGAGGGAGTTCCTATCCTTGGACTTACTGTATATGATTCACAACCCTGCCCCAGTTGTGAAATCTGGGAATCTTGCGGGAGGCCCGGGAAACTGTATGAACCCCCAGGGGACGGTTGTCTGGAAAGAGAAGGTAGACAAAGAGTTAAACTGGGTATGTGAGAAGGTGGGGAGGAGGGGCCTGGGGAGGCCTGGCTGGAGAAGGAAGCACACGCTAAGCATGGGTCCCAGCTGGGAACAGTTGGACGATGCCTTTGGCAGAGTAGCCTGTGGTTTCTGGGCCTGACATCACAGGTTTTGCGTCAGCCTAAGTATGTCTCAGATCCATTTTTTCCCTTCCTCCCCTTTCTCCATCCCTACTTTCCTTTTTTTCCTGCCTTCCCCTTCATTTATTTCCCTTTTCCCCTTCCCATTCCTATTCCCTCCTTTTCCTCTCTCCTTCTCTCTTGGCTCATTTCCTTCCTTTCCCTTCTTCTTCTTTCCTCCCATCTTTTTTCCTTTTCCCTACTTTTTCTTCCTTCTACTTCTCTCCTCCCCTTGATACCTTCTTTTTTATCTCTTCTCTCCTTCTCCTCTTCTTTCCCCTTTCATTTCTCCCCCTGCCTTACCCTCTTCCTCCTTTTCTGATTCCCCCATCCTTCCTGTCTCCTCTTATTCATCCTTTTTACTTTTCTCCCATTATTTCCTCATCCTTCTTTCCCTCTTTTACCTCTTCTTTTTTCTTCCTCTTCCTCATTCTCTTTCTCCCCACTCCCTCTTCTGCTTGGGATTTAGGAGTCAAATTGTGAAGTCTACAAAGTTTATTTTCAGTGCCCCACATCCCTCTTCTTCCTGGGTTTTACATCAACATTCTTCCCCCCTCCTTCAACCCTCCCTCCTCCCCACCAGGGCTCAGAGTCTCTTCTCAGTTCTCACAACAAAGCCTGCCCTCAGGAAAAAGCCTGATAGTCACCACTAACAATGAATGAATATGACTGCCTTTCGGTCTGTAGGATACCAGCTTTCAAGACCCAACTCAAATGCCACTTCTTTGAAGTCTTTGATGACCCCCTGAGCCAGAAATGACCTCCCTTGCCCAGGCATCGGCCGAGCTCTGTGTTTGTCAGCTACACTGTTCCTTCACTTTCACATTCTACTCGAAGAGATAATTTGATTTTCATGGACATTATCATCCCCAGTGGGTTTGTTATTTGTCCTTCATTTTCCAAGAGAACCAGCAACATCACAGGTGATGTCTTGACTTCCTAGTGAATTGAATTTAAGTGAGACAGAGTTGCACAAAGTCTTCAGCCTCACTTTTTCTTCCAGAGTCATCAAAGTCCTGTGACAAGATTAATGTCAAGACAACTGGGATGCCCGGGATGCAGTGGATGATTTTGGCATCTTAGATGTCTGACCAAGCTCTAAATTCTCCACACCTGCTTCAGCTGCCATCATGGCCACTGGAATAAATTGTTCTCATCTACCATTTCACTTGGGGAAGTCTTCATTTGTTTGGGGTAGACATCCCCCTAACTCACCTACAGGTTTGAGACCTGTCAGTTACCTTTAACCCATCTGGTTTAGCTCATCTGTCTGGGTGGTTTTTACCAGGGTGTGGTCATTGCTCATGCTATAGCTCTTGGAGTCACCTGACTCAGGACTTTTCAGCAGCAGCCAGAAGAACCACCTAATTCCTCACCTTTCTAGTCTCCATTCCCTTTTCTACCCAACTCCAACTGCTCCAGAATTTCTCACAGTTTAGGATCAGAACATTCAGATTAATACACATTGAGAATTAAAGAGACTTTAAAAATCATCCAATCACACACCGCCCCCCCCACCCCAATCCCCAGGACAACTCTGGTACCACTCACTAGGCACTTATCACAATGTTTAATATTATTGTGAATTAGCTTGTTAATGTCTCTTGACTCTCAGACTAGAAGGTCCTTGAAGGAAGAAAGTGTGCCTTGTTTCATCTTTCTAACCCCACATCAAACACATTGTACAGTAAATAGCAAGTACTTCATAAACATGGTAAATTGAATTTTGTGAAACCTTGATATTTTACTACTCAAAAATCTGTGATTTCACCTCCACTGACAGAGGGCAGCCATCCCACATCTTTGTAGAAGGTCTTTATTGCTGTGGGGTATGTGGGGATGGGGAGTCAATCAATTAACAAGCATTTATTAGTCAACTATAGTGGGTGTGGTACCATGCTAGGAGCTAAGAAAACAAATTCTAAAGCAAGATAGTCTGTTCCTGCAAGGAACTTACATTCTACTAAGGAAAAACAATACATTCACAGATAAGTACAGGCAAGATAGCTATAAAATAAATACACAGTGATGGAGGCAGGGGAGGGGTGACACTAAGAACTGAGAAATCAGAAGGAGGTGGTGTTGGAACAAAGTCTTGGAGGGGGAGCATGCCAGGCTCACAAGACTGGCTATGCAAAGTCACATATGTGGGGGATGAAATCCCACATTTAACTTGGTATAGAGGGAATAAGAGGGAGTAATATATTATCAGCCTGGAAAGAAAGGCTGAAAGTGGCATTTAAAGGGCTTTAAATGCCCAGTGGAGGAGTTTGTGTCTGGTCCTAAGGGCAACGGAAGGTCCCTGGAGCTTCTTGAGTAGGTGGATGGCATGGTGGACTAGAGCTTTAGGAATATAAATTTGGCCTTTGGGTGGAGGATGGAGTAGAGAGAAAAGAGACTTGAAACTGGAGAATAATTAGGAAACTTTTGAGTAGACCACTGAAGGGACTGTTGAGGTTCATCAGAAAGGGGCAAAGGATCTGGATTTGGGGGTGGTTGTGTGAGGAAAGAGAAGGGAATGGGTAGGAGAGACACTGGGGAGATATAATCCATGAGACTTGGTAACTGATTGGTTGTGGGGGTTATGAAAGTAATGACTGGAGGATTACTCCAAGGTTAATCACCTGGGGAACTGAAAAGATGGCAGTGCTCAAAAAAAATAATTAGGAGGAACTGTGGGCTGGGGTAGGGGAGGGGGGAGGAGAGCAATGAAAATCTATCACCTGGTGGCCAACCTTCTGGAAGGTTCTAGGACAAGGGACCATGGGCCAAGGTCCAGGATACTTAAAATACTTGTGCTACACTGGCAGATAATCTAAAAAATCCACAAGCATTTATTAAGCGCTTACTATGTGCCAGGCACCATGCCAGTCCAGTAGAAGATAAGGCCTCAGGGGAGACCTTGGGTAGAGGTTGACCCATAAAATAATAATGGGGAGAAAAAGCCCCTCTTCTCCCCATCCCACCCCATATCATTGAGCGTGGAGCTTGGTACAGAGAAGATGCTCCATGTGGCTTGCCGATTATTTGAAATGGCTGTTTCCAAGGCATCGCCTACCCATCCAGTCTAACCCCTTCTGCTTTAGCATCCCTCCCTCCCATTTTGGGTCAGGCTCACTGGTATTCAAAGTAATGGCCTTGCATCCTCATCAGTATAAACACATTAAATTACGTGGGAAAACAACAAATGTTCCCTGAGCTCTCATGGCAAAGTCAGGAAAAGCAGAGGTTGAAAGTTAAAGAGATTTCGGGTTAACCCTCAGTTCAACAGAAAGAAAAAGAAATCACATGTGTGTGTATGTGTGTGTGTGTGTGTGTGTGTGTGTGTGTGTGTGTGTGTGTGTGTGTCCAGCAGCCCTGTCCTCCCTCCTGCCTCAAAATGTGGTTCAAAGTTTGGTGGGATCTGATTCTTATAATGGGGATTTAGGAGTTCTTCATCTGTCACTAACCTTGAGCAAATGGTATTCTTCTCCTCTTTGAACCTCGGTTCCCCAATGGAGATGGGGATTATGAGGGCATCAGAAAACCTAGCTTCCAATCTCATCTCTGCCACGAGTCAGTAACAAGAATAACCACCACCACCACCACCACCTGACATGTACGCACCACTTTAAGACTCGCCAAGTGCTCTGTATGTGTTAATCTCCTTTGATCTCCACAACAACCCTGTGACCTAAGTACCACAGGTATTATTTCCATTTTACAGATAAGGAAACTGAGGCTTGAGGAAATTAAGTGACTTGTCCAGGATCACATAGCTTGAGAAGTGCCTGAGATAGAATTTGAATTTCGCTTAAATTCTCCTGGCCTCAGTTTCCTCATCTGTAAAATGGGAAGGGTGATGGTGATGGTGGTGGTGGTGGCTGGACAAGATAGCTTCTAAAATTCCAACTCTAAATCTATAATCCCTTGAGGCACTTACTCAGGAGGTAAGTGACATCTACCATGACATCCTATCTCATATTTGCCACTTGTGTCCTGGGTAACCTTGTGCAACTTACTCATAGGATTATAGGATCAGAGATTTAGGCTAAAAGGAAACTTAAAGGCTGTTTATTCCAACTTCTTCCTTTTACGAATGATTAAACTGAGGCCCAGAGACGTTAAGTGACTTGTCTGAGGACACACAGGTGGTAAGCTTCCGAGGTAGAATTTGAGTCCAGGTCCTTTGACTCCAAAGTTAGGGCTCTTCTCATAGAACCAAGGTGTCTCTCCGGGCATCTGTTTTATTCTGTGTAAAATGAATGTTTGGAAACATTGATCTCTAAAGTCCCTTCCAGCTCTATAATACCATAATCCCAGGTTCTTTGTCCTGACTGCCTCAGAAGATTATTGGGGGGAAAGTAAGATAATGGATTGAAAAAGTACAGGGAGCACTGCCTAGGAAGGAGTTATTTTGAAGTTGCAGTACTATTCCCAGAGGTTCTGTGCCCTAGACTGGAGGGCTCAGTCAGAGCCTGTGGCCAAGGGCAGGCTGGGACTTTGTCCTCATTTTCCCTTTCTCGATTCTCCAGTCCCAAAACAAGGAACCAAGAACTTTCCGACAGGAAGCCGGATGGTTTCCATAATGTGGGGGCTGCAGCCTCTCAGTCAGAGAGACACGTTTTTTGGTTGTTAAGCAGTTCTTGGAAACAATGGTTTCAATTAGCTAGAGATGGGGGGAGGGGGAGGCTGGACTTCTAAAGTTGAGACTGTTCTGTGAACGCTGCTCCCCAATCTTGGAGAAATAGTCTGTACTCTCTTTCACTAAAGAATCATCCCCTTTCACCTCTCTCTGGGGCAAAAAGCCAAATCAGAGGGACAGATCTGGGGGCAAACCACACCTGGAAAGAGGAACCATGAAACATGTGTAGGATTCCCACAGGCAAATAAATGGTGAAGGACACTCCAGGTAAAGAGGATCTATGCTCACTGCCTTCTAGATATTATGTACAGCTCTACTCAAAATCCTACCCCCATCTCTGCTGTGGAAAGCCATTGATCAAAGATAGCAAGTCAAAACTGAAGGGACCATAGAACACATAATGTCAGAACCAAGAGGGACCTTAGAACTGAGAATGTAAAATGTTATCATTGGAAGGAAGCATAGAACCTGGAATGTTAAAGTTACAAAGAGATCTCAAGATCATCTAGTCCAGGGATTCTTAACTTGGGACACGTTGCACTTATTTTTAAATATTTTGGTAAGTATATTTTAATATGATTGATTTCCTTTGTAACCTATGTATTTTATTTAATGAATTTAAAAACATAATTCTGAGAATAGAATCCATAAACTTTACCAGAATATCAAAGATGACATCAAAGATGTCCATGATGCACACAAGAAAAGGTTAAGACCACCTGACCTAGTCCAACCCCTTAGTTTTACAGACAGGGACACTGAGTCTCAATGAAAGGGAGTGTGTTTTGTGACTTAAGAACCCAACAGAAAAAACTCAGAGAGCTAATCCTTGCCTAAGATAGTTGCTACAGATGAATTCTCTTTTTGGAGAGTGAGCTTTGATATAAGGAATAGTCAAAGGGAATCTGAAAGCCCTGGGCTGAGGGGAAGGAGATTAGACCATAGCCCGAGCAGAGGAGAGATATTGAATCTGGGAAACAGAAGATTACAGAGTCTTGAAGATAAACTTTAACCTTCTTAATTCTACCCTGAATGGCTCTGCTATTCTACAGCTCTCAGCTTGGGTTATACAGGAAGGGGGAAGCCTAACAGTTCAACGAAATCAGGCCAGACTTGGCTTGAGAGAAGAGCATTTTCAACAGGGATATGAATTTGTCGCTCAGTGTGGGTACCAGAGACCAAGCTAATTTTGTAATTGCCAGAAAATTAGAGACCTGCTGTGCTCCTTCTGGATATGCAAATCTCCTTCTCCAATTGCTGCCTGTGATGAGGTTTCTATGCAGATTTCTGCATACTAATGAAATCGCACTTTTTCTCTTTTGTTGAAGTGATGTGTGTTAGCAGCCCTGGAGGTCTCCCCATCTACTTCTCTCTGATTGTAGGTGCCAGTCTTCCATGCAGGAGATTGAAGTATTGAACGACCTGACTTTCCCATGGGCCCTCAGTGCTGGTGCTAAGCTGAACCTACCATAAAATGCCAGAGCTAAAAGGGAATTTAGGAATATAGGACATAAAATGTTACATTGTTAGAGCTAGAAAGGACCATAGAACTTAGAACATCAGAGATAGAAGGGACCTTCAAGGTCATCTATCCCAAGAACCCTGATCTCTTGGCTCCCATGTCTGTCCTCCGGGACTGGAAGAGCCAAAACAGTGGTCAGATTAAAGGTTGAGTGGACAGTCACAAAAGAGAATCAAGCTGAGCCAAGGATAGGGATTAGGAAGGACAAAGAAAACAGTGGTTAAAAGGTGAGCAGAAGGTCAGAGTGGGAAAGGATGGATGCTGGGGTGGGGACAGATAGTGGCTCAAAGTCAGACCTTAGAAAGCTGATATCTAAAAATTAATCAATATGTGTTAGAAAGGTCTTTAACAGATCTTTATAAGTTGACTTCATGCTGTTCTTCCTTACCTCCAACAAACTACATTCCAGCTGCACTGGCCTATATGTGACATTCCATCCCCACCCCCATGACTTTTTGCAGGCTGTCTCCCATCCTCCTTTACTTCTACCTCTTGGAGTCCCTAATTACCTTCAAGACTTAAGTGGTCTGCCTCCAAGAGGCCCAATCAGAAAACACAGATTGTACCTACCAGGAAATGCCCCTGGAAAAAGAAAGAACCCCAGTTTGGCAATTTGATTCTTATTTCAAGGAGAGAGGGAAAAGGAGGGATGAGCTCACCCGTGGGCAAAATTTGTCAGTGAACGTCATTCTGAGGAGAAAAAAGGTTAAAATTCTCTAACTCTTTTGGCTTAAGCAAGTTGGCTGGCTGGCATCTTCTCTATGCTAGAATCTTTTTGCCAAGAACAGAGCTCTAATAACTCCTTGACTTCCTTAATGATAATTTCCCCCTTCAAAAGGTAGAACAATAAACACCAAGGGAATTTTTTTTTCTGGATCTGAGTATCACCAGGAAATTATGGGAACTTTCCCTTCTAAAGTTTCTGACAGAGGAGAGGAAAGCCTAACAGTCTCACACATGTCCTCAATTTGGGTAGAGCAGATTTCTAAGGGATCAGAACAAAGAGAGGTAAAATCTCAAAGACTAAAATACAACAAGGAAAATCAGCTGAGGAGGGAGGGGAAACTTTAAGAATGAAATTCTGAAGGCACAAGAAAAGAAATCTTCCAATGACGAAGAGTAATAGAAAAAATAGAAAGACCTGTGTGGATGCGCTAACTATACAACTTCAATTTTCAAAAAATATACACAAAAGAGAAGCATGAGGGCAGGCAACTGAGGATAGATATGAAAGAATGAGTAAGATGTGCTAAAGCTCAGGCAGAGCAGGGGTTAGCTAGTAAAGGAATGACAGAAAACGAGGGGATGCATAAGCTATGCTGGGAAAAGAGGGTGGACAAATCACTGCATAAAAGGAAGTATTGTGGCTCAGTTTTGATCTTGCTAATTTTCTCTGATTAGCAAAATGTCCTTTAGACTGGAAAAGAGAAAATGAAAATAACTGCTAGGAATATGATACTCAGCTAAGTGAGGGGTTAGTAAGATAGTACCTAGCTGCCATGGATGAATGCAAGTCATCTGGTCTAGGTAAACTATATCTTCAGATAATGGATGAACTGACTGGTATAACCACTGAGTAATATTCAAAAAAGTCATGAGAACAGGAGGGGTACTGCAAGATTGGAGAAGGGTAAATGTTATCTTGGTTTTTGGTAAAGGGAAGAAAAGTCAATCTGTATACTAAAATAAACCAATGAGCTTGACTTTGATTCCTATATTAAAGATATGGCTAGTGGACTCCAGAAAGGAAGTAATGACCCCAGAGAACCTCAGCGTGACTTAATCAAGAACATTTCGTACTAGCAAACCTCATTTCCTCTTTTTTTGGACAGGGTTACTAAACCAGTGGAGTACAGTAGATAGTTTTGCTAGATTTTAGCAAGCATTTCTTAAAGTAGCTCCTGCTATTTTTGTGGACAGTATAGAGATATACTTGACTCTGTATTGTTAGACACTTTTTACCAAATATACAGATACCACAAAGCTAAGAGATAGTGCTCCAAACTAGATAGAACCAGGATCCAAAATGCAGCTTGACAGGTTAGAACTTTAGGCTGAATCTAACAAGATAAAATTTAATAGGGATAAATATAATGTGTTGAGTTAAAAAAAAATTTCCAAAGTGGTTGGAGGATTCATCATTAGTAGTTTTTCTGAAGTGAACCATAAAATTCATACGAGTCAACAATGTAATATGGCAACCAATAAATCCAATGCGGCCTTAGGCTACATTGAGAAGCATCATTTCCAGGAATTAGGATGAGCTAGTCTTTTCAATTCTGCCCTGATAAAAGTATATCCAAGATACCATGTTCAGCACGGTGTAAGAAGCATATGGACAAACTAGAGAATGTCCAGAAGTAGACAATCAGAATGGTGAAGGGCCTTAGGTCCATGCTGTACGAAGATCCACATAGAAGAAAGTGAGAATGGTTAGTCTAGAGAAAAGAAATTGGGGAGACATGATTGCTATCTTTAAGAACTTGAAAAATTGTCATGTAATAGAGATTGGCCCCAAAAGGCAAAACTAGGAGGAGAAAAAAAAGATGCAAAGAAGCAAAGAATAGCTGCCTAACAATGGTAACTATCCAAAAGTAGAACAGGCTACTACAGAAGATAGTGGGTATATCTCTTCATTGGAAGTCTTCAAGCAAGGATAAGATGATCACTTGTTAGGTAACAGTGGGTATTCTTTTTTCAGAATCTACAGATGTGACTCCTAAGGGAGGCCCTTCCAACTCTGAAATTTGGGAATTCTGTGATATGGCACCTACCTGAATTAGAAGGCTAGACCGTATGACTTCTCTTGAGAACCCTCGAGATTTTTTGCTAAACCCTAGAAAGAATAATGTTTTCATTGCCCCAGATCTTTATATCAGAGCTGTGAAAGAGAGAAAAGCTATGATGGAGATTGGGATCCATCAAAGACAGAGAGGAAGGGAGAGAAGCAGGTGTCTCTTTTTGAGCCCAAGTGTCTCAGTGCCTGACTCTGTACAGAGTTACAACAGCTGCAACTGTCCTGAATTCACAGTATGGAAAGATTGATGGTCATGTCTCTCTCTGTGTGTCTCCGTCTCTGTTTTCCTTTTCCTTGCATTCACAGCTGCACAGTTAGTGACTCCCCTTGGGAACTGCTCATGAATGAGATTATACATAATAATATATGCACATATATTATACATACATATGTATACATATACATATATATGTGTATATATCCATCATAAGTTCACAGAATTGCAGTACTGGATAGAACCTTAGAACATGGAACATTCTATGCTCTATAAGAGACTTAGAGCATAAAACACATAGAATATTAGAGCCAAAAAGAACCTTAGCGCATAGCAGAACCAGAAAGAAACAGAACATAAACTAGAGAATGCTAAAGCTGGGAAATCCTTAGAACAAAACATTAGAGCTGAAAGTAACCATACAACATAGAATGCTAAGTGTTATAAATGGAACAGGCCTTAGAACACAAAATGTAAAATGTTAGAGCTGGAAGAAACCATAAAACATAGACAATAGTAATTTAGAGGTAGAAAGCCTTAGAAAATAGAAAGAGAACTGGAAGAAGCCTTAGAATATAAAAGGTAAAGTGCTAGTACTGGAAGTGATATTAGAATATAGACTAATCGAATGTTAGAGGTCTTTAAAATATAGGATCCCCACTCTAGAAGGGACCATAGAACACAGAATGTCAGTGCTGGAAGAAGGAGCCCTTGGAGATCATACCCTCTTTTTCATAGGAGATGAAGATGTCGTACAGGGCAGGGAAATTTTCAAGATATATAAAGTATATGTGTGTATCTATGTATGTATACATATACACATATATACACATGTGTGTTTATATGTAGTATTTGTGCATGTGTACATTTACATTAGTATTCCGAAGGATTTGTGACTTACTTCGTGTTTCCTACGTTGATCCACCCTGCAGCCCTTCCACACCTTGGCGGACAATTCTGTGATTTGATGTAGTCAAAAAAAATCATTACCCAGTTGCCAGTGTCAGGGGGATGTGAACATGGCTGAGCTGGTCCTCAGATGACAGGCATCATGCAGCCTATCTTCTAAGTCCATGCTCAAAGCTGTTTTAGCTTGTTAGGATTTGACAAAACTCTGAGGTTTTTGCTCCAAGTGATGGGTCATTTCAATAGTACGGTTGGTTATTGTCCTTCATTCTCAAAGAGGACCAAAATGACATCACTATGTTAGAGTCAAGTTGTGTTGTGTCTGACTGTGGCTGATCAGACTAATACAAGCTCAGAATGCTCTACCACAGGTGGGGCACATATAGTCAGTGTGAGCATTTGAGGGAGAGGGCAACTCTATATTTGCATGTCTTGGGTTTCTTTTGAGCTACTTCAATTCTGCTTTGCGCATACAGCATAATGCCTTCTCTGATGAGGACACACCATGCTGGGTGGTTGTGTGCCAGTGTCCCCCATGCTGCATAATCGATTCCAAAGTTCTTGAGAGACCTTGAGAATATCCTTGTATTACTTCTTCTGACTACCAGGTGAATGCTTGCCCTATGTGAGTTCTCCATAAAAGTCTTTTAGACAAGCATGCATTTGGCAATCTAACAATGTGGCCAGCCCATCAAAGTCGTGCTCTCTGAAGCAGAATTTGAATGTTTGGCAGTTTAATTCAAGAAAGGACCTCAGTGTCTGGCATTTGATCTTTCAAGATGATCTCCAGAATCTTCCTAAGACAATTCAAATGGAAGTGATTCTGTTTCCTGGCATGGCATTGGTAGACTGTCCAGGTTTCATAGGTGTATACTTCAGCACTATAATGAGGCATTGGGGCAGGACCTTAGTGGAAGAATGTGTGTGCATTTGGCCATGTGTATGTGTAAATGGAAGAGAGGCAGAGGTGGAGACACAGAAAGAATCAAGTCAAAAAGTATCTATTAAGTGCCAAATGCTGGAGTAAGCCATAGGACCAAAGAAAGACAAAAGCAAAAACTAAACTAAACCAAAAAACCCAGTTCCTGCTCTCAAGGAGCTTACAGTCTAATGAGTGAGACAACATCCAAGCAATGTAAAAAATAAGCTGTACACACACATGCGCGCACACACACACACACTAGCACGTTGCACAAAATCTCAGAGGGAAGGCACTGAGATTAAAGAGAATCAGGAAAGGCTTCTTGCAGAAGTGGGACTTTTACGTGAGACATAAAGGAAATCAGAAAAGCTAAGAAGGAAATGAGGAGGATGAGGAAGGAAACATTCCGAGCATGGAGGAAAGTCAGTGAAAATGCAGAATTAGGAGATGAGGTATGTGTTTGAGGAACAAGAAGGTCGGTGCTACTGGAATGCCTAGTATATGAAAATGAGGGAGAGGTGAGAAGACTGGAAAGGTAGGAGATAGACATGTTGTGAAGGGATTTGAATGTCAAATATAGGATTTGACATTTGTTCCTGGAGGTCATAGGGAGTCACTAGATTTTATTGAGTGTGTGTATATGTGTATGGTAGGAGGGAGGGGCGTTAACATGATCAGACCTTTGCTTTATAGAAACATAAATTTGACAGATGATCGGAGGATGTCCTGGAGTGAGAGACTTGAGTCAGGGAGACAATCTGATGGAGACTCATGAACAGCAAGAGACAGACAGATAGTAGAGGGACAAAGGAGGGAGAGAGAAGAGAGAAAGGAGGGAGGAGAGAGAGAAAGAGACAGAGAGAAGAAGAAGAAGAAGAAGAAGAAGAAGAAGAAGAAGAAGAAGAAGAAGAAGAAGAAGAAGAAGAAAAGGGAGAGAGATCACATGTATTCCCAGGCAAGTTATTTTCATATACTCATTACAGAAAAGAATATGATCTAAAGCAGGCCCATCTTGTACCCCAGCCAAGGAGGTTACAGTTACCAAGGAGCCAAAGGAGTTGATTATAAAACAATTTTTCCTCTAAGGCACAGATACCAAACATTGAATGATGCCTGTGCATGTGCATATCTAGATCTGTGTTGTAATGGAAATAACACTGGATGGTGGGTGGGCAGATAACCTGGATTCCATTCAATCAATCGATCAATAAACAAGTATTATTATTTATATTTAAATTATATTTATATTTTATTTATATTTATATATATATTAAATATATATATTTATATATATTAAATTATATTTATATTGATTACCAGCTGTGTGCCTGACTGAGTGCCAGGTAATGGGGTTACAAGTACAAAGAATGAAACAATCCTTACCTTTAAGGAGTTTCCATTTTAATGCAGTAAATAAGTACATATTAAAATACATACAGCACAATATAAATTTAATACATTAAATAAATGTATACACAATGCATATGTATATTACAAGGTAGCTTGGGAGGGCACTAGTAGATGGAGAATCAGCCTATGGAGCATGAGCTGCATCTGAAAAGAAGAGGCGGTTTCTACGAAGAGGAGGTAAGGAAGGAGCACATTCTAGTCATGGGAGATGATGGATGAGTAGTGCAATTGTATAAAGAAGAAAATAGAGTGGTGTGTGTGAGGAACAGAGAAAAAGCTAATGCAGGAGGGAAAGGAATGTCCAGTGAGGCTTGAAAGATAAGTTGGAGCCAGATGGTGAAGGATTTTAAAAGCTAAACAGAGGAGTTTATGTTTTATCCTAGAGGCAAGCAGGAAGCCACTAGAGTCAGTTAAGTAGGAGAGTCACATGGTCAGGTCAGTGTTTAAGGAAAATTGCTTTGGTAACTGTGAGCAGCGGGGTCAAGCCTTGAGATGATGGGAGAACCAGCTGCTGACCCTGGGTAAGTCATTTCCCTTTTCTGTTCCCTCTTCTGTAAAGTGAGAGTAGGATCAAAGGATCTCCCAGGTCCCTTTGAGGTCTAAATGGTGCCTGGTACATAGTAAGTGCTCCATAAATGCTTATTGATAGATTATTTAGATTATAGGATGATCAGCGAAGAACTAGAATGAACCTCAGAGGTCACCTCATCCAATGCCCTCATTTTAGAGATAAGGAAGCCAGTGGGGCAGCTAACAGGGGTCTTCAGGCAGGCACAAGTTTCGGTTGCTACCACATACAGAAGTCAACCAATAACCTTCCTCCCAGATTTTCCTTCCTATTGCTTTCAACAAAAGAACAGGCACCCCAGTTGTGAATAGTTAGTAACCCCTTGATTTAAAATCTGTGTATGGTATGCATCTAGTCAGGGGTTCTTAACCTTTCCTATGTCACAGTCTTTTTCGTCATTATGGTGAAGTCTATGCATACCTTCTCAGAATGAAGTTTTTAAATGCATTAAGATTCACACAATTGCAAAGCAAACCAATTATCTTGAAATACAGTTATCATAATTTATAAAAATGGACTTTCAGTTAAGAACCCCTGGGAGTTGGATAATATGAAAACTGCTACTGATTTTTACTGGTTTGGGTTTTTTTGCCTTTCTTTGTATCCCCTGTGCTTATCACAGAGCCTGATCCATAGTATACCCTTAATAAATGTTGATTGACTGGCTGACTTCCCTTCCAGGATTAAAAGCCGTAAGAGCTATAGTTTCTATAGATTTACAAAGTATTGTCCTCACAACAGCCCTATGAGCTACAGAATGCAATTCTTATTGTTACCATTTTACAGATGAGGAACTGAGGTTTTGGATAAGACAGAGAACCCCAAAGAAGGTCATAGGCCGATTCTGCCTCACCATCCATCCTTCTTCAGACTCTCCTCAACCCCATGACAACACTTTGTAAATCGCAGGCATCAGGCTGTATTGCTGATCAGGAACTTGCCCAGGGGGCTTGACCACATTTATGTGTCCAGCACCCAGGGACTCACACTTATACTGCTTACTGTTATTAGCTCTTTCTTTCCCTTCTCTCTGCAAGCTTCCTTCATAAGCAATCTGAGTAGCTGTGCTGTAGGCTGTATGAGCCAGCCTAGGGCTAATTGTTTTATACCTACGAGGCAGACCATGTCCCTGTCTGCACTTCCTTTCCACCCTGGATCTCATGGCAGACTGGCAACTGATTCAATACATCTTTCATTCTTTCCTTCCTTCAGTAAATCTTTATTGGGCATCTATTTGGCACAGTATCCAAGGTCCTATGTTAAGGGCATGAGGAATACGTAAGTTATATAAAACATAATCCTTGACCTGAAAGTGCTTGACATCCTAAAAGAAGACAGTGTGGTAGAATGGAAAGAATACCAGGTCTAGAATTAGGGATCTGGGGATCTAGATCCAGATCTAGAGATCCTGGTTTTGTCACTTAACTACTGAGGAAACGCTGGTCAGACCTCAACTTCTCTTGGCCCAGTGTCCTCCTATGTGTAACATAGCTGTATATCCCTTGCAGCATCGAACATGTTTAACATTTAACTTTAAATATATTAACTCCTCAGCAAGTGTAGTATTTGTTGATTAAGAGATCAAATACAGAACTAGAGCACTTGTAAAATGAAGGGGGATTAGAGGAGATGGTCTGTGACATCCCTCCTAGCTCTGTCTGTGATCCTTCATAAAACATACACAAATGTCTGCCTCCCTCCCCGCCTTGCTTCATTCACATCACTTGCCTTCATGCACCAAACTAGACCAAGGATTCTCTAGTTTGATTATGCCCTCTCCTGCCTCCATACATTTGTACAAATGGTTCACCATATCTGGAAGGTAATGACTTTTTATTCTCCTTCTGTTGACATTTTCTCTTTCTTAAAGGTTCAATTCAGATAGCATCATTCTCCTACCCTACTCAGTCTCCCAATTTCCCTACCCCTTTCTTAAGCCTTCTCTGATCCCCCCAGATAACAAGATCTCTCTGTTCTCAATTTTTTCCTACGCTGTATGAATCCCTCCTGTGTCCATCCCACTCTAGAGTCTTCCTTATTGATGCACATGTCATACTGCCTACATAAATAGAAATGGCTTAAGGGGAAGGAAGGAGTTCTTTTTCTTCTTTCCATCCATTTACTTAACACAGTGTCTAACATATAGTAGATGGCTTATTGGTATATGTTGAACTGAGCTGAAAAGTCTACAAGATCACATGAATTAGTGAGAGCAGCTTGAATTCATTGTCACAGTATTGAAGTTCTAACCTCCTTTTCCCCATTTACCTCTATGTGATCTGGAGCAACTACTGGTTCTTTCTTTCCTCTAGATTTCAGTTTTTAGATGTGGAAAAGGGGAATAATCTCACCCTCTTGCTCACTTGAGAAGCATGAACTAGCTATCGTGTTTGGAGTCTGGATCACTATTTTGGGGGGAAGGCACAGAAGAACTCTGAAAGGATCTGTGGCCTGGTGGTCAGGAGACCCAGAATCTACTGACTGGATATATAATCTCAGGCAATATAATCTTACATTCTCTGGACTCAATTTTCTCATCTGCCTTGTGGGGGGAGTTGAATTAGATCATCCCTACGGCCCCATTTAGCTCTAGTGAGCATTTCTGTACTTCTAGGATTGACTGTGGCTCTGCCTCTAGGAAGGGTTCTGAAATGCTCCCACTCTCTGGATGACCCCAACTGGCAGGCCAAAGAGAGCTTTGAACATCCCCCTTGGTGACGGGGAGGCTCAGCAGAGCACTGTCTGCTGCTGCCAAACTTTACAGCCCTGGAGAGCTGCAGACCATGAAGATATCCTGTTTGTCAGCAGCTGAGTCTGGTAACTGGGAAGTGCTCTGAGTAACGATTGTGAGATCCAATTATCCTCCCTCCCTGATTGGGCATGAACTGGAAATTCCCTATAATGTTGTCTGATTAAATGATTCCTCACCTCCTCCCCCTTTTATAGACGCCTCCTGCTCTCATTTACTCAGCTCTTAAAGCTCCTTCAGAAGCCTCCTCAAAGGGGTTTGACTGGTTCTTTGCCACTTCCTGCCCTTCCCTTCCCCTTTGCCCAGGCACTCTATCCTGTGGTCTAAATGGGTAGGGAGAATTGGAGCGCCCATCTCCTCATTTAGCCCAAAGTGAGCAAGAGGAAGGATCCTTAAGTCCCGGGGAGATAAAAGTCCCAGGCAAAGGTTTTTTCTTGGGTTTGGGCCTGGGACTTGTGCAATCAGAATTTTTGGTCAAAGGAGATAAAGAGCCCCAACAAAGATAACAGGGGTCATCAGATGTGTTTAACGTGGTGACTCATCAGATTTGCAGAGCAACCTCACAGGATTCTGAGGAATGGTTTGTATATGGAATCATAGAATGTCAGAGCTGGAAGAATTCTTGGAATACAGAACACAAGATGTTAGAACTGGTCGAGACAGCAGAAAATAGAATGGAGGAGCTAAAAAGGCCTTGGGACCAAGAATGCCAAAGAGACCTCAGAAGATTTCAGAACCATAGAATATAGAATGTCAGAACAGGAAGGACTCTTAGAATTAAGAATATTAGATCATTGGATATTAAAGATGGAAGAAAACTTATAAAACAGAATATAAAGGGGGTTAGCACCCTGCAACATGAAATGTGAATACATAGATTGTTAGAATTGGAAAGGACATAATAGAGCTAGAAGAGACGTCAGATGTGATTTGATTCTCAGTATTTCTACTTGAGTGGGAATCTCCTCTACAGCGTTTCTTTGGCCATCTAGCTCCCATTTTAAGATCCCTAGTGAGTAAAATGTCTTCCTTCCCCCAAATACTCTTTTAAAACCTTTCACTTCAACTTTTGTTTGTTTCTCTACCTAGAACAACTCACAACTCCTCCAAAGTGATCAAAACCAAAATATCAGCCAGGATACAAGATGAAGGTAGGACTCACACACTTGCTGTTGGACTAAGAAATGTGTTGAATTTGAATAGCAGGGGAAGGAAGGGAAGATGAGGTGGGAGAGGGGCATCATTCATGTCATCAAATGTCTGAAGGGCTACAAATGATAGAAAGATTAGTCTGGCCCTACTTAGTCTCAGAGGGCAAAAGTAGAAACAGGTGGTGAAAGAAATGGATTTTAGTTCAATCTAAGGAAAAACTTCCTAATGATCAGAACTATCCAAAATTGGAAAGGGAAGCCTCAGGAAATCATGAATACCATGTGACTGGAAGTCTCCAAGAAGAGGCTAGTTGACCACTTGTCAAAGATAGAGATTCTTGCTCAAGTATAAGTTAGATTGGCCAATCTCTCTTCCCGAGGTCGCTTTCTGCTCTGACCAGGCACATTAAGGTGATCCTCTAGGTCATATAGACCACAGAGAAGGGAGGTAGGTTTGTCTCCTCTCCCTCTTGGTACCTCTGTTCAAAGTGTGCCTGGGCTGTCACTAGGGTGTCATCTACGCAATTTAACTTGAAAGGTAGCTTTTGAGAGACAGCCCCAGAAAGGCTCACTATCTTGGGTGAATTGCACTTCACTTGCTCCAGGCTTCTCTCCATTTTTCCTCTTCCCTTCTTGGGTCCAGAGGAATTAGAGAGGTTATAAATGGGGGGGAGAAAGAATCAGAGGCTCTACAAGGTCGCAGGGTCAGAGGAGACTAAAGAAACAATCAACTAACCATGTAAATTTGACAGTCATACCACTTCAACCTTCTTTGGCCACATGGCATTAACTGCCTTCCACAATTTGGTGCCCCTCTCTCTTTTTAACATTATCTCCAATTATTCTCCATCGCACATTTTATATTTCAGTCAAACTAAAAAAAATCTCCTTCTCCCTGTCCTTCACCCCAAATTCATCCTTCACTCTTATCTTTTTTGCCTTCAGTCAAACTATTCCTTTCACCTACCTCTGTCCTTTCTTCTCTTCCTCCTCCTCTTCCTCCTCACCAGTTCTAATTCTACCCAAACTTTATATCATGTATAGTATGTAGTGTATACTATATATATATATATATATATATATATATATATATATATATATATATATATATATATACTATATAGCATATCATATACTTTTTAAAGAGCAAGTTTAACGTAACTATTTCACACATAATCCTTTTTCTCTCTCTTTGTGTCCAGTAAGCATAGTCCCCAGCATGCAGTAAATGCTTAATAAATATCTGTTGACTGACTGAAACTGTCTCTTTCTTCAATGGAGGGAGGAGGAATTTTACTAAGCCAGATACTGGAGGCATGTCACAGCACCTAGCCCAGTACTTATCGAATGGTAGATAATTAATGAGTACTGGTTGAATAGATGTATGCATGCATAAAAGAGTGAGACTGGCAGGAAGGCTGTTAGAACATACCATGACATGTTGTTATTCAGTTGTTTTGGTCATATCTAACTTTTCAAGACCCCATTTGAGGATTTCTTGGCAAAGATATTGGATGGGTTGCATTTCCTTTTCTCATTTTATAGATGAGGAAACTGAGGCAAACAGGGTAAAGTGACTTGCCCAGGGTCACACAGTTGGTAAGTGTCTGAGGTTGGATTTGAACTGAGGTGTTCCTAACTCTGGTCAGGCACTCTCTATCCACTGTGCTACATAGCTGCCTTTACCACAGTATAGGAAAATATAATAGGAATTATGAAATGTGTCAGATCTGAAGTCAGGAGCCTTCCCTAACACTTACTACCTGTGACTTAATGGCTTCAGCAAGTCACTTCCCTGAACCTCAGTTTCCCCACCTGCATAATGGAGGTAATTCATAACCTCCTACAAGGTCATTTTGATGAGAGTATTTTGCAAGCCTTAATGGGATTTGTTGTTAGTATTATCATTGCAGCAGTCCAGGTGTGAGGTGATGGAGAAAATGTGTCTCAGCCTTGGCTGGGGTGGAGAGACCAGTTACATTTCCTCACCCAGAGGAGCTAGGAGAAACAGTGCCCAGACTTGAGTTCCTCAGGCTGCCCTCCCCAAGCCCTCCCTCACAAAGAGACTCCAGCGAAGAATCCTGTTGTGGGGAGGGCTGGCACCACTGTTGAGAACCATGGGACCACACATGATGAGCTGCCTCCTGGCTGTGGGCAAGGAGCCATGAAGGTCCCAGCTTCCCATCAGCCCCCTCCAAGGTTGATGGATGGTCTGCAGGGCTTCTGGGCTTGGCTCTCATTATGCTAAGCTTTGGTTGGGGAAGGGGGGCAAGGTAAAAAACTATCTGGGAGTCTCTTAAAAATGCAGTGTTTGCTTAATAGTGTCAGGGTCTCCTTTCTCTTCCTCCTTCAAGCTCCCAAACAGCATTTAGGGTCAAAGGCTAGCTATGGCATGAAGTGGCAAGGACTTCACAGGAGGTTATGGAAAACAGGAAAAGGGGATTGAGGCTTTCTTGTCCATTGGAAACCCAGGCCTCCCATCTTAATTTCTCATACCGCACTTGTAGAACTCTGGTCCTCAAGAATATCAGAGTTGGACTTTAAAACATAGAATGCTAGAATTGGACTGAATACAGATTGTCAGAGCTGCAAGGGACAATGTTGTTTTTGTTAAGTCAGTATTGTCATGTCTGACTCTTTATGACCCCATTTGGGGTTTATCTTGGCAAAGATACTGGAATGTGTTGCCATTTCTTTCTCTAACTCATTGTACAGGTGAAGAAACTGAGGTAAACAGGGTTAAGTGACTTGTCCAGGATCATACAGCTAGTAAATATCTGAGACTACATTTGAACTGAGGCCTTTCTGACTCTGGTCCCAGTATTTTATCCACTGAGTCACCTAGCTGCCCACAAAAGACCTAAACAACCATCTAATCTAGGGATTCTTAAGCTATGGTCCATGACGTAGATAGATAGATATACAGATAGATAAACTATTTCAATATACTTCCTTTTCTCTACAATCTTATTTATTTTATTTTATGCCTTTCAAAACATTAGATAGATAAAGTAAATAGAGAGACTGGCAGATAGATGCTAAATTTATATTTATATTTATATATATAAATATATTTATATATTTATATATATAAATATATATTTATATATATATAAAACAGATTTACATATATAATATATGTATATATATAATTTATTTCCCCAAAAATCCTACTTTTTTTATCTTATATATCACAAAACATTATTCTGAAGTTCAGAGATTTCATCAGATTGTCCAAAGGTGTACAATGTAAGTAAAAAAATAAAGCTTAAGAATTCCTGATCTGGTCGAACTTGTCATTTTTCAGACAGGTAAAACTTCCCCCTGAGAGAATCACAACATCTCAGAGCAAGAAGGAGCCTTAGGGGCCATCCAACCCAAACTCATCCCTCCCAGGAATCACCATTATGACATCCCCCACTGATGGTCATCTAGTTTCTGCCTGAGTTATCTCTAGCCATGGGAAGTTCACTCCCTTGTCAGGTTATCTTCTTGAAAAGCTCTGTAATAAAAGTCTTCTTTCTAATTCTGAGCCTAAAAATGTCTCCCTGAAACATCCATTCACTTGTTTTAGTTCTTTCTTCTTCCATACAGCATTTCTTGAACACTTTTGAAGGTAGAGATGGGGTAATAAGATCTAGAACTGAAAGGGACTCAAAGGGGCCATCTAACTTTCATCCTGTCCTCTTACAGAGAAGAAAATTAAAGCTAAGTGACTTCCCCAAGATCACATCAGTGGAAGAATTTGAATCTACACTCTTAGACTCCAAAGCTAGTGTTTTTTGAGTCCTGGATTTCAGGTCTGACCCACTAGATTTGAATTCCATATCTGTAATTCCCTACCAATGTTACCCTTGGACAATTTATCTCTCTGGGTCTCAATTTCCTCATCTGTCAAATGAAATGGTTAGAATACATGATTGCTAAGGTTCATTCTAACTGAAAAATCCTCTGATTCTATTTGAAGTCACACAGTGAATCAGTAGCAAAGCCTGGACAAGAACCGATCTCCTGACTCAGTCTAGGTATTTTTTTTTTTTGGTTGTTGTTTTGCACAGACCCTATTCTTCTAAATGTAATGCCATTTGTGGTTACTTCTTCCTTTGGCAAAGATATCAGGATGGGGAAGAAGGATATTGATGTCTCTGTATCCGATTCTCCTCCACCTCCTTCTCTTTGCCTCCGTTTCCTTCATCTACCTCTTGCCTTTCTCCAGGGAGGCGGTAAAGTATCCTGCTTCAGACACTACTGAAAGAAGGATGAGGGGTGGTAATTAGGATCATTAGTACTGGTGGTAGTGACCTGCTTGCACCTTTGGAGCAGGTCAGCCAGGGCTGGGCAAAGCGTGGGCTGCAGAGGGCACTCAGGGTTCATGCAACCTTGCTAATATTGCCAGTCAGACTGCTGCTCCCCAGCTCTTCCGGCCCTCAAACAGGGGGCCCCAGGGACAACCCCTGCCAGCCTCCTCCGCCCCCTCCTATGTAATCTCCAAGCATCTCAGGAACAGACAGGCTGAGGAGGTAGTGTGGTTTGGGGGATGAAGGCAGACACCCTGGAGGCAGAGCCTCCTTAATAACAGGTTTCAAGCTGCAGCAGGGTTATTTGAACCTTGTAGACAAGGTTCAAAAAATCGATCAGGCCCACAAAAAATGTTTACCAGCCTGGGAAGCCTCCCACCTCAGTTCCCACACTCCACATCCCGCTGGCAGCATTGTAAGGAAGGATCACCCCATCAGGCCTGAAAGCTGGGTTTTCTATCTCAAGTTGAAATTCAGGTTTGCCCAGCTGGGCCCTAATGGATTTTAATTTGGTATTGGTCTCAACATGGCTGAACTAAGATGGGGAGATAGATGAAGTTTGTTCTCTTCACCAATCACCATCCCTATATCCTCCCAACCCTGCAGAGGGTCCCAAGAAATTCCAAGGCTATCACAAATTGGGAAGAACATTGTGGGGTGGTGAAAAGAACACTCAAAGATCTGAGTTCAAGGTCCAACCCTACCATTTAATGGCTGTGTGACATTAGACAAATTGCATCATTTCTGAGTCTTAGTTTTCTCATCTGCAAAATACTGATGAATAAGAAGCCACTCAGTCCCACTGATCCCCAGTTTCCTTTTCTGCAAAATGAAGTACTTGGATGATGTGGGTGTCTGAGATCTCTTCTAGCTCTAAATCTTCAGTTCTAGGGCTCAGGAGTAGCTGTAGATGCACAGGGAAGCCTGATGGGCTTTGTTCTGTGCTCAGGGATTTCTCACCTGTCTCTTCAGTTTTACTTTGCTTTCCAGCATCTTCCATCAAGTTACTTTGCTAAGTCACAAGCCACTCCACAATCTATCTGTCTACGGATGATACCACAAAGAAGGAGTTTCTAATTCCAGTTTGGTCACTAGTTCACTATACTACCTTAGGCAAATCACCTAATTATCTCAGTTTCCTTTTCAGCTCAGTGGGGATAATGACCCCAACTCTTCCAACATCACAGGAGGTGATGATAACAGTCAGAATGCAAAATTCAATTCCAACCTTGGTGACTAAGTAGGTGATATTGTTGTTGGTCAGTTGTGTTCAACGCTTCATGACTCCATGGACCCATGGACTGTCCGTGGGGTTTTCTTGGCAAAGATATTGGAGTAGTTCAGCATTTCTTTCTCCAGTGGATTAAACAGAGGTTAACTGACTTGCCCAGGGTCACACAGTTAGTAAGTGTCTGAGGCCATATTCAAACTCAGGTCTTCTTGACTCCAAGAACAGAGGTCTATCAATTGAACCATCTAGCTTCCTCTAGTAGGTGGCTTAGGTGACATAACTCTTTCAATGCTCAGAATGAGAGGCATCATGGCAAAATGAATAGATAGCCACAATAGGGGAGACCTGAATTCAAGTCCACTTTGGACACATACTAGCTACATGACCTGAGCAGTTCTCTTAACTATTCAATGCCCCTAAGCAGAATTCTGTGAGTTACAGAGTGGGTGCTCATCTGTACCAGCAGAAGGTGTTTTCTCATCAAAAATTCTCTAAACCAGTGACATTACAGGTATAGATATATGTGTGTGTCTATGTGCATGTATACACACGGTCATCAATGTGTGTGCATATATATGTATGTATATACATATATATACACATATATATTATAAGCATATACACATATTTCCTATGCCCTTCACATTCACAAAATCACAGTAGCTCTTGTGTGCAGCATCATGTTATTTCAACTTTGTACACACACAAACACACACTCACACACACACACACACACCACAATAGTGCTAGGCACTGAGAAAGATAGGAAGTTGAAATAAAGCATGGTCCTGTGCTTCTGTGCTTGGCCAGCATAAGAGTGTGAACTCTATCCAATGGGAAATGGGGAGCCAGTGAAGATTCTTGAGTGGAATGAAGACATAATCCAACCTGAAATGTAAGAAACGTTATAGGAGGGGATTGAGTGGGGATGGGAAGGATAGTAGCTAATATTTATAAAGAACTTTAAGGTTTCAAAATGCATTGCATATAGGATCTCATTTGCTCCTCCCAACAACTCTGTGAGATAGCTAATATTATTACTCTTATTTTACAAATGAGGAAATTGAGTTGAGAGAGGTTAAGTGACTTGTCCAAGGTCACACAGCTATGTGTCTGAGACAAATCTTCCTGATTACAAGTCCAGTGTTGTATTCACTAAGTTAGGATGCTTCTTAAAGGGGCAACATTTAAAAAGGGAAGCACCTCTAAAGGTGTTACTGTAATAATCTACCCAAGTGGTAATAAGCTACTACACTAGAACCACAGATTTAGAGCTAGAAGAGTCCTTAGAGGTCATCATGTCAAAACATCTCATTTTGCAGATGAGAAAACTGAAGCCAGAGAAATTATGTGCTTTGCCCAGTACCACACAGGTGGTAGGTGGCATGGGTGGGATTCAAACCTAAGTCTACTGACTCCACTCTACATCAATGGTGACAAACTAAATAGAAACGGGAACCACTAAGCCATACATAAGGAACCCTGGGGATACATATTGACTTAGTTTTCAAATGTAATATTACTTATCCTTTATTGCATTTTATTTACTTTCTTAAATATTTCCCAATTACATTTTAATCTGATTTAGGCTGCACTGGGTAGTGTTGTGGGTCCCTAAACTGTGTATTTGATATCTCTGCTCTACACTATTCTGCCCCTAGAATAATAAGGGGAAATTCTAGTGGGAATAGGTAGGAGAGCACAGATTGAGAGATCCTGTGAAGGCAGCTAGGTGGGTCAGTGGATAGAGTTCTGGGCTTGGAGTCAGGAAGACTTGAACTTAAATCTGACCTCAGACACTTACTAGCTGGGCAAGTCACTTAACCTCTGTTTGCCTGATCCACTGGAGAAGGAAATGGCAAACCATTCTAGTATCTTTGTCAAGAAAACCCATGGATGGCATTGGTGTACTATGGTCCATGGAATCACAAAGAGTTGGACACACCTGAACAAAACAACAACAGAGGTGAAATTAGTAACTCCTCTAATACGAAAGGTGAGAGGGAAAGAAGTGAAGAAGACCCCAAACATGGGGAACTGGGTGGTCCCACTGACAGAAAGAATTATGTCAGAAGGAGGAACAGGTTTAGGGGCTTATGCTTTGACACTGGGGACACAGAGATGAAATAAGATACCACCCCTCCCAGCTCTACTATTTTTCACCTGTTAGACCTTGGACAAATCACTTAACTCATTTGAGCCTGTTTCCTCATCTGTAAAGTGAATGAGATTGGACTTGCCAAACTCTAATATCACTCCCAGATCTTGACCTAGCACAGTAACTAATTACAAATAATTGATAACTTAATGTTTATTGATTGATTGATCTATGATCCTATGATCCCTGGCATCAAAGGGTTTACATTCTAATAGGTAAAATAAGAACTATGAATAAATAAGTCAACAGGAAGAGGGAGTTTGATGATCATAAAGGAAAAACCCAAAGGGTTATAAAAAAAAGAGTTACACAAATATCGAGGGATTATCATCATCTTTATTTTCTCAGGACAAAATTTTCCTAGCTCTGTATTCCTCATTCAGAGGAGATAGAGTAAAAGAGATGTTGATCCCTAGCAATATTAAAAGTCCATATTTTCAACAGCAATTCCCTATTTGCAAAGAATCTCCTTCCTATAAAGTTCTGTGAAGTAGGTAATACAAATTTAGTATCACTCTCGCTTCAAAGAAGAGGAAACTGAGGCCCAGAGGTGAGATGATTTACCCCAAAGGTAAACAACTACTGTAGGACCTATGAGAGCTGGGACTAGAACTTGGGTCTCCTGAAATCATGTCCAATATGCTCCCCACTATACCCCATGGCCTCTCAACTCTGGAGAAAAAGGACCCTAGGATTTCGGACTTGGTAAGGATTTTGCAATGCTCCCTCCCTCTTCTCTTGCCCCAACTCAACACACACACACACACACACACACACACACACACACACACACACACACACACGCACACACTTTACCTCTCTTGCCAGCCCTTCTACATTTAACTAATTTTCAGGTGCCACCCAATGCCAAAAATGGGCACTTGGCACCCAAGCTTTCTAAATTTTCCCTCCTTTTTCTTGATGCCAAGTGGCTCCTGGCCATTAATTCCTCTCCCTGGGGGCAGGGTCCCAGACACATAAAAAAGGTCTGAGAGAAGGGGGAGGTCTGAGAAAGATGAGAGCACAGTGGAGTTACAGGCGTTGTGCCATGTGAATATCTATTTGTCTGTCTGTCTGAGTGGGACTTGCTACTAAAACAATGCCAGATACCCTATTAATTAATATCATTATCTATGACACACCTTGTAAGTTCACACTGGCCATGCCCACCCATTGCTCTTCCAGACTTCAGAATAGGACTGATCCCTGGGACCAGAGGTTTAGTTGCTTGCCAGTAAGCCTGAAAGGGTCCCAGTTGATTGAATGACTGTAAGAGGGTCAGGCCCACATGGCTACAGAGAGGTGGAAATCCTCCATCAGCCCAATCCCAAATAGGGGCTATTAGCAGGACCTTTCACCTCCACCTGTCATACACGGTGCTCATTCCTACTTCCCCTGACATACCCTATTCTCTTGATAAATCAAGTTCCACCTTGGCCAGGAAGGCGTCTCTGACTGCTGAACCCGCAGGTCTGAATTCTTATTGGATTTTTCTTCATGTTACTATTTTGATAATTATCAAATTATCAAAGCTTAAAGATGTGTTCTGTTTTAGGTGTGGATGCCTTGCCTTCCCACCTAGGTTGTGAGTTCCATTAAGACCTGGACTGAACCATATGGTCATAGCATCTTAAAGCTAGAGCCAGAGGCAGAAGTATGCTCAAGACAACTTGGAACGGTCCACAAGAGTCAAATGTTACATTTTCAGTGAACTTTTATATCTCAGAAATAGACAAGCACTACAAGTCAGGGCTCAATTGATTATTTTATTGATTGCCCAGACTTAACAAAGTGATGGAGAAAAGATATGGATTAAACTTTAAAATGCACATGAAATACATTTACCAGCACACCTCTGGCTGGAAGGGACCACAGAAATCATGGAGTCTATACCCCTCTTTTATAAATGAGGAAACTAAACCTCAGAAAAGTTAAATGACTTGCCCAGAGTCACACAGCTACCAAGTGTCTCGGCAGGATCTGAACCTGAGTCAGGTTTTCTTGACTCCAAGTCCAGAGTTGTACTTACTGTACCATCCTGCCTCTCTTGTCTTCACCTTCTAGGTTACTCAAAGGGATTGGACACACAATATGAATTTAATATGATAAATGAGATCAGAGTGGTAGAGTGGATAAAAAAAAATGTTGAATCTTGAATCAAAAGATTGGAATTTGAATCACAACTGCTAACTTTTTACCTGTGTAACCTTGGGCAAGTCCCTTCGCACTCTCTGAACCGGTTTTCTCATCTACAAAATGGACCTTAAAACGCTGCATCAGTATAAGCTGTTACTGTATTATTTATGGATAAGGTTCCTGTCTTTGGGGGAGCCAATGTGGTGAAGTGGAAAGTGTATTGGCCCTCAAGTGAGAGGACCTAGGTTCTGACACATACTAGCAGTGTGACTTTGGGTAAGTCATTTAACTTTTCCGAGTCAGTTTCCTCATCTGAAAAAAGAGACAGTTGGTCTAAATGACTTTCTCAACATAGATGAATGAGTGGTCCTATGACAGACATAGTTCTAAATCTTAGGGTGAGTGTAAGACCTTCATTTCTCTGACATCAGTTTCTTCTTCTATAAAAAGGGAGTAATCACACTTTCACTACCTCCCGATCTCAAGTGCTCTGTGGGGAAAACACTATTTAGACATTGGAGTTATTATTTGACGTAGCAAAAAGAGCAATGGGTTTGTAAGAAGAACCAAGTTCAAATCTAATCTCTGTTTTTTTTTGTTACCTCCATGATTTTGTCATCACTTAAACTTTCTAGGCCTCAGTTTTCCCTCCTTCCTCTTCTGCTATCTTTCTTTCCTGTTCTTTTTTCATTGTCTTTTTCCAATACTTTGGTACCCTCATGGCCTGCAGAGAAATTGTTTTGGGGTCTCTTGGGGGTTTGCTGATCTCAGCTTCAGGGGAAGACAAAAGAAGTCAGACAAAAGAAAGATATGTGCCAGGGCTTGACTTGGAGAAAGCTCTAGACCTATTCTGTGTTCCCAGGCCCATAAAAAACCCAGTTTATCCAGCAGTCCTGAGTCCTCCCCTCCATAAAGATCACCATAAGCCAGATCCTCTCAAAGGACTGCCTCCAGATGAGGATGCTCATTGGAGTGAATGGATTGCTGCTCCTTGGAAATGATTCAGACAACCCCCTACCCAAGCTCCTCACCTTGGGCACTAGCTCCAGAGCCCCACTGCTCAAGCCTGATTGACTACTTTTTGTGCCCTATTGCTTTGCAACTGAAGACACGGTGTACCCAGGCCTGCTGTAGCAGACTACTCAACCATGGCTTCAAGACCAATTCCCATAATACAAAATGTAAGAAAATGTATCCCCTTTCCTTCCTTCCTCATAGGGGCCACATCAAATTGTAAATCTAAATATTCACATTATAAATATAGGAACTGATTTTTAAAAATTGTAAATATCTGATATGGAGGCTATACTGTTTAATCCAGGATAACCGGGGTCCTGGAGTACTTCATTTGAATGGTAGATGGGTCGATGAGTAAATTGCTTGACAGTAAGCATCCTACTTTGAAGTAGGAGGTGGAGTTGGTGAAGACATCTTTTGGTTCTTAGGCACCTTGGTGCCTTTGACAGCAAAAGTAGATGGGTTTCTGAACCTGTATATGCAGAGATTGGAGGAGATGCTTCTGAATTCCCTCAGGAAAACTAATCAGTGCCTCAGTTTCCCCATTAGTCACATGCACACACAGATTGCTTAAAGATTGTGAAACTGGCATGACTGTAGTAGAAAATGTAAGAGCCAGAAGACCTGGTATGGAATTTTGGCTCTTCTATTTACTACCTATGTGACCCTGGACAAGTACCTTCTTTCTATGGAGAGATAATCTCTAAATATTCTTCCAGTTTTAAATCCCGTGACCCTTCCTACACCTGGTCATTTAGTCGCCTTTCTGAGTCAGCCGGCAGTCCCTCAGAAACGTCCCAAACCCAGTCCTTTGCAATCCTATGCCGCGACTCTAGAGATTCATGGGCAAAATCGGAGGCGGGGGTGGGGGCGGCAGCAGGTGTGCATTAACCATCTCGGAAGTCTCTCGCAGCTCTAGCTCCGCGGTCACCCCCTTTCTCTTCCCCTCCTCCCTCCCTCGGTGTCCTTCTATTCCTTGGGCTTCGGGAGCCTGGGGAGTACCCTCCCCACACCCCCCCTCCCCCCCTGGGATCGGCCTATGGCTGGAAGGAGGGAGCTGGAGGGAGGTGACGGATGAAGGGAGAGGGGCAGGTAGGCGGGGAAGGCTGGGAGGAGGAAATGTTGAATGGGAATCGGAAACCCAGGGAGGAGTGGGGCCGTGATTCATCGGGAGCTGCCTCCCTCCTCCCAAGCCCGGCTCCAGTCCGGGGAGGCTCTCCCAGCACAGATCTGGGCCCTGCAGCCCGGGCTTCCCAGGAACTTGGGGGAAGGCGGCAGGCTGCGGGGCGCAAGGGGCCACGGTTTGGCTGCAAGGGAGGCCAGGCCGGCCTGGACGATGGCTGGGGCGGAGCGGGCTGCAGCTAGGGAGACCGCTGGGTCAGCTGCGCGGCCCGGCTTAGCTCTGAGCGGGGCAGCCGTGCTTTCGCGCTCGTGTCCTGCGCGCCTACGAGGGCCTGATTAATCACTTCCTGCCAGTCAGTGCTTATGCCTGCCCTGCGGCCGGCCCCGGCCCCAGCCCCTGCCCGGCCCCTGCCCCTGGCCCTGGTCCTGGCTCCCGCCCTCTCCAGCCCCTGCCCCAGCCCTGGCCCTGGTCCTGGCTCCAGCCCGCTCCAGCCCCTGCCCCTGCC
>JAQQSK010004706.1:0-43524 GCA_028658325.1 Potorous gilbertii | reverse complement strand
CCCTGGCCCTGGTCCTGGCTCCAGCCCGCTCCAGCCCCTGCCCCTGCCCCTGGCCCTGGTCCTGGCTCCAGCCTGCTCCAGCCCCTGCCCCAGCCCCAGCCCCTGGCCCTGGTCCTGGCTCCAGCCTGCTCCAGCCCCTGCCCCAGCCCCAGCCCCTGGCCCTGGTCCTGGCTCCCGCCCCGGCTCCAACCCCGGGCTCTGCTCCGCCGCGCTGCGCCCCTTGCCCCCCGCCGGGCTCTCGACCTGCAGGGCCTGGCGCCGGCCGCTGCCTGAGGCGAGGCGGGGGGTTGCGGGGGGGGGGGGGCGGAGGGAAGCCTTCAGCTCATCGAAAGTGCTGTGTCATCTTCTCTATCATGTGGCTCTTTTGGTCATTAATAACCCAAGTTCTGGGAAACTCAGGGGCGGATTCCAGGAAGGGGGTCAGTAAGTTCAGTAAACAGATTTTTTTATTAGAAGTTGAAGGAGACGCAGAGTTTTCGTGGATCCCCAGGGGTGGAGAGGCTTTGGAGGGGGCTGGGGGTGGGGCAGGGGAGGAGATCTGGTGCCAAAGGATCCACAGGAATTCACTTTTAGTTTTTGGGCCCCCATCTCCACAGCTAATCCTAGGCTTTCGACTTGACAGGACTTTAGGGATGCTGTACTCTCAAACCCCTTCTCTTTAGAAGAGGAAACTACTTGCCCATTCATACAGAAAAGGCTAGACTAGAATCCAGATCCCGCAACTGAGGCTACAACTCTTCTCACAATTCCAAGCTGGCTGCTTCCTTTCCTTCTTATTTATCACTGTTGTTTGTCCTTCGTTCATTCAATGAGTGACTAGTCAATAAGCACCTACTGTGTGCAAAGCATTTTGTCAATACAGACGAAGCAACAACCACAGTCAAGATGAGACTTTAGCTGAGACTTGAAGAAAGTCATGGAAGCCAGAAAACAGAAGAGAATTCCAGGCTTGGGGGGACAGACTGTGAAAATGGTCCGAATTGGGGAGATGGAATATCTCCTGGGAGGAACCTCAAGGAGACCGAGGTCGCTGGATGGAAGTGTTTGGAGTGGGGAGTAGGATGTAAGAAGCCTGGAAAGGTAGGAGGAGGCCAAGCTAGGAAGGTCTTTGAACACCAACCTGGATTTTATATTTGATCCTGAAAGTGATTAGGAGCCACTTATGAATAAGGAAAGTGGGAATTTGTTTTGCTTGATTTCATTCATTCATATATATATATATATATATATATATATATATATATATATATATATATAATATATACAATATATATTATATATATATATAATATATACAATATATATTATATATTATATGTATACATTATATATATATATATATATGTTACAACGGTTTTGTTTTATTTTATTTAAAGGGATGGAGAAATGGGGGAAGAGTAAATATTCACTGAAAAAATAAAATATAAAACTTTAAAAAATAAACGAATGAGTGGGAATTAGGGGACAGGATGGAAGTAGAGCAATACTAGAGTATGTCTAGTAAAAGTGGTTTGCAGCACCAGGTGGGAATTTATAATATCAAAGAATCAAAGAAAAGTTGAGTTGGAAAGGACATCCGAAAGTGTGTCATTCTAACCATAGCTGAATAGGAACTCCCATGACATGTTTCATAAATGGTCATCTTTTTCTTGAAGATATAGGCCCAGAGCTGGTAAAAATCAGGATAGCAGTTTGGCTGCTATCGCAGTCAGGAGTCTCTGGTGTGGCCTCTGAGCATGGGTCCAATAAGAATAATAGGAAAGGGATTAATCTTAGAAGGATGTGGATGTTTTCTAGAGGCACAGAAAAGACTTGTAGTTATTAGTTTAATCATGTGGAAAGTTACTTACTGAGTATTGTTGGATTCAAAATTCATTTATTAAATCTCTACTGATTCCCAGGGCCTTGTACCAACACTGGAGGTAGAAAAAAAGAAAAATGGCATAATCCCTGTCCTCAAGGTGCTTCCTGGGTAGTGGCTGGGGGGGAGGGGGGGAAAAAATAGAACATAAGTAAATGAATGAATAATTTATTATTTGGCTGTTCTTACTGAACCTTTGTACCAATTCAGAGGGGAATTATTCTGTCCAAGCAAATGAATTGAAAATATTCAATCTTGTATTTCCAGAGGACAGATGATGATGCATGCAACCCACCTCCTGACATAGAAGAGATGAACTCAAGGTGCCAAAAGGTGCTGGATATGTTGTTTGGAAAAGGCCAATATGGGAATTTGTTTGGCTGGACTAATCATATTTGTTATAAAAAGTTATTTTGGGGTGAGGGGTGGTTTCCCAATGGGAGGAGAAGATAGGAAGGAGAGAAAATAAATATTTATTGATTGAAAAAAATTAATTTAATTAATATTGAATTTAATTCTCTCTTAAGGTAAGCTCCAACTCAGAATAAAGTCAAATTGTCATTGTCAAAGATACTAACAGGTGTGTGCTCCCCATGGGGCTATGAGTTGGGCTTCAGGAAACTTATCCATAGAAACCTTCAGTGATAATCATGAAACAGATTGCTAAAAGTTAAAATCAAGTGGTAAAGGCGGCCTTCCCCTCCCCCCTTCCCCAAAACAGCCTCACACCAGTACAACTGACCACACTCTGGACAATTGCCAGGGAAGCCTTCCTCAAGGAAGGGTATGGGAGCAGGACTTGGGCAATTCCCCCAGCCTAAGCCCCAGATATGCTCCCTCCCAGACTGGAGGGGTGGAAGGAGGGCTGGGGAACTTCACTACCAGGCTCTAGGAAAAATGAAAGTGCTGCCTTATTTTAATCTGAAATCTGCCTCATTAACTTCCACCCATGGCTTCCAGTTCTGCCTTCTGGGACCTCTTCCTCAGACATTTCTTCAGATTTGTGAAGATAATAGTAAGGTTCCCTCCAAGCCACTCCACCATCACCACCACCACCACTACTCCTCCAGTCTTGTCTCAGCTTCCTCATGGTTTCCAAACTCCTTACCATCTTGTCCACCCTCTTTGAGATGCTCCTGTCAATGACCTTCCTAAAGTGCTGTGTTCATACCCAGGCCTCTAGTTGGGATCTGACCAGGCCAGAGTCCAAGGAAACTACCCCATCCTAGTTATGAGTCTTTCATTCATCTAGCCTCAGAGTGCATTCTTTATGGCAGGCTCAGTTCACAATCCAGTTTTAGATATCTCCTCCCCTCTATCCTACAAAATTGCCTTTCTGGGCCCCTCCATCTCCTCAGCATGTCCCCATCTCTCTCCATTGTATCTCTGTTAAAACCTCCTCCCTAATAGCAGATTAACCTGGATATTATTAACCAGTAACCAAGGTAGGTTATTGCCTTGTGGAGTCACCCTTCCCAAAGGGACTGGCATTTCTGTAGGGGCCATGCCTTTACCCCTGACAATTCAAATGCAACAAATAGTTCTGAAGCAGCTGCTCTGCAGAGCACCTCTATGTACCATCTGCTAGTAGAGATGCAAGCTTTGGAGGAGACACAACTCCTACCTTCATAGTGCTTCCAGTCTAGTGGTGGAGGAGACACATGCATAAATAGTAGTGGAACATACAGTAACATACAACAAGAGAGGGGAACAAAGAAATCTGAGAAATGAAAGTCTCATGGTGGAGTCTAAGACCCTGGCAGAGAAGTTTGAGGGAAAGGAGCATATCCACATGGGCCAGGGCTTTACTTCCCCTCCGCCTCAGTTTCTCTCTAAAATTCGAGGGGCTGTACCAGACAGCTCTAATATCCTGTGATCTATAATCTATCTGCCAACAAATGTTTATTAAGTGCCTACTGTGTGCTGGGCAATTCATCAACCACCCACATGCTGGAATTCTCGCCTCTGTTGAAGTCTAGTGTTCCACAGATCCCTTTCAGCCCTAAACAGTATCTGCTCACTACTGCTAGTTGTCATTTAATGTGTATGAGTATTCATCTGAGGCAAATTCATTGGAAAGGCATCAGTCCATGCTCATTTCCTAAACAGCTTAGTTGATGCTAGGGAGCAGGGGAAAGCTGTTGAATGTTAAAGTCCTGAGACAGAAAAAGAATCCTTGTTGTCCCATGTTTGTCACAACCCTAGTCATGGGGTCATAGGATTTAGTGCTGCAAAGAGACAGAAATTATTTAGTCTTTTCCTCTCTCCTCATACCCCACCCAACTCTTCCGTCCCTGCCACACACACACCTTATAATAGAAGTCTCTAAAATCCAGAGAAGGGAAGAGATTTACCTTAGGTTTGACAAGCAGGGTTATAGAAGCATAGATTAAGAGCTAGAAGGGGCCCAGCCCCTTACTTTATAGATGGGGAAATCGAGACCCAGAGAGTATAAGTGACTTGTCCAAGGCAACACAGGATTAAGTATTCCACTTATCAGACTCTAAATCCAGCTTTCTTTCTATTATACCTGTTACTTCTCTATCACCCCTCAATAGGAAGAGAGCATAGTGAGACCTGGAGATGGCTAGGTGGCATCAAAGTGCACAGAGTGCCAGACCTGGAGTTAGGAGGACTCATTTTCCTGAGTTCAAATCTGACCTCAGGCACTTAGTAGCTGTGTGACCCTGGGCAAGTCAATTAACCCAGTTTGCCTTAGTTTCCTCCTCTGTAAATTGAACTGAAGGAGGAAATGGTAAAACTACTCCAGTATCTTTGCCAAGACAACCGTAAATGGGGTCACAAAGAGTCGGACACAATTGGAAAAAAAGTGAACAATAATGAATCTTCACCTTTGTATCTCCAAAGGCAACTAGCATAACATGTGGTGGGTGCTTGGTATTATATATTTGGTGATTTTTATTCTACCAAAGTGTAGCAACTTGAATTGTGAACTCTTAGGAAGAGAGTTCTAGCAGGATGAGAGAGGAAGAAAAGAGGTACCCTCAGGGCTAGTTGACAGCTAAAATGTCACATTTGTTTAGTGCTTTATGTTTTGCAAAGTGCTTTCTAAATGGGAGTGAAGAGTACCCTGATGCGGTGGGGGCCTGGTCTGGAAGCAGCTGGAGGTGAGCAGAGATGGAACCCAGCTGTGCAGTTAGTCTGATTCGGCTCCTTCCCACCACCAGAATTGAGAAACAGCTGGGGCAAGTCGCTGGACCCATCTCGGTTCTGGGGGTAGAAGAGGGGCTCTTAATCAGCTCCCAGGCCTTGGGGGCCTTTGTTCCCTAGTGAAGGAAAAGATCAACTCATAGACAGAGGCTTCTACACAAATATTGCTACTGTAATAACCTCCTAACTGGTATTTTTGCTTCCGGAGATTTCCTGTTCAGGTTGAACTTGGACTCCATGAGTTCTGGGATCTCTACCAACTCAAAGATTCTGTAATCTTGAGCAGAGAACATAGCGTGTCAGAGCTAGAAGGGACCTTAGAACAAAGAGTATCAGAGCTAGAGGGAATCCTAGAATATGGAAATGTCAGAGCTGGGAGGATCATAGATCATAGGTGTTTAAAACTGGAAAGACCCTTGGAACATATAATACAAAATGTCAGAACTAGAAAGGACCTTAGAAAACATTTTGGCCAAGCCACTCAATTTCTACTGGGAAAACCAAGGTTCATAGAGAGGAGAGTGACTTGCTTAAGATGACAGAGCAAATTCATGGCAGATGGGATTTAAACTCCTGTTCATTCCTCTTTTTGGTGGTCCCATAGCTTTTATTCAGCTTTGGGCTGGAGAAACCCAACTTACTTCCCAATCAGGAAGCCCATAGACCCATCCAAACTTGCCAAAGAAAACCAATACAGTATGCTATGCCCTTAAAGTTAGAGACTGAAAAATGAGACAAAACTAATTCATTTCTCTAGTACTTTAGAATTTACAGAGCATTTTCTTCATAACAACTTGGAGAGCAAGTTAGGATACATCTTATAGATGAAGAAACTGAGGTCAAAGAAAGGAGGGGACCTGCTCATGATCACATACATTGTAAGTGTTGGAGTCAGGAAATGAACCCAGGTCTCCTGACTCCATGTCAAGTGCTCTCTTACCCCGCCAGGCCGTTATCTCCCCCGAGGACCAGCTTTGGGGCCTTGGAGACCCAGACTGCAGCAGTGATGTGAGCCTCAGTGTCCTGTTTATGTTTTGCGGTCTTGTGAGTAACAGAGTGGAAAAAAACAAGAATGAAGAGATAACAATTACAATGAAATTAAGTCAAATAAGCTAGTGACTCATTTCTGGAGCAATAAAAACAAAACAGAAACAGGCTGATTTGGGCAGCAGAGAAGGCAATGAATGAAAAAGGGAAGAATCCAAGGCTGGGGGTTTTTATTATGTAAATAGGTTTAAGTGTGAGTAGGTGATGGAGGGGAACTGGGTCCAGGTGAGAGGGTGGAGGGTGCCAGCCCTCCACAGGCCCCTTGGGAACCCTGAGAATTGCAAAGTAAATGGTCGTGCCAAGCTTGTGTGTCTGGTTCTTGGAGGAGCATATCCTCAGGGTGGGGTGAGTCTTTCCAGCCCAAATCAGCATAGGCCTCAGCTGGTCCATGGCCAAGTCAATCAGCGGCATTTTCCTGGGAAGGCCCAGCAGGTGGTCAGGCTGAAAGCCTGTGTCTCTGTCTCATTCTAGCCTGGTGTGATGGAAATAGCACCAGACATAGGTTCAGATGCTGATATTGACTCTAACTAACTACGATGTAACCTTGGAGAAGTAAATTCCCCCCATCCCTGCTTTAGTTTCTCCATCTGTAAAATAGACATCTTTGCACTTTCTACCTCAGAGGGTCATTACAGGGGAAGCACTTTGTAAATCTTAATACATTATTATTTCCCTGTCCTTCAAACCCTAGGACTTGTCCTAGAACAGCCTAGTGGTAAGGGAATAGAGAAGAAAATAGAGTTGGCTACAATTTAGAAGTAGGCCTGACTCTTGATTCTTTTTGCCATCCAGCTGTGTGAGGTCAGTTAGCATCTCTAGGCCTCAGTGTCCCCATCAGCAAAATGGACAGAATATTACATCTGTTTTAAGTTCCAGTAAGAAATTCAACAAGATGGTATCTGAGAAACAGATCCTTTCCCCTCTCTGAGTCCTTGGAAAATGAGGGGGTGTGGACAAGATGTTCTCCAAGGTCCTTCCATTTCTAGAGCCTGTGAGCTTATGAAGTCAACTGACCATGGCCTTCCCTTGGATGACAAGGAGGTGGCCTTGGGAAGCACATGATTCAAACTGAGGAATTAGCACTGGGGCAGAGGAGCAGAGATAGGGAGAGAGAAAAAGGAGGAGTGGGGACAGTAAAACTAGAACAGGGGTGTGTTCATATGTGTGTGTATGTATGTGAGCATGACAAAGTGGTCTGAGTCTGGGCTCTGTGTATGTGTGTGTAAGAGAGAGAGAGAAAGAGAAAGGCAGAAGGAGGGAGGGAAAGAAAAAATGAGAAGGAAAGAGGAACGAAGAAAAAGAAAAAATGAGAGAAAGGGAAAGAGAGGAAGGGAGAGAGAGAGAATGAAAGAGGGAGAGAGATTGAGAAAGAGGGAGAGAGGAAAAGAGAAGGAAAGAAAAAGAAACATAGAAAGAAGAAGAAGAATGAGAGAAAGAGACTTTTGTGTATATACCTATCAGAGGATTCTGGAGTGCTGTGTCAGGGCTACATGTACTACAAAGGTATATATCAGCAGGACACATGTGCACACCAGAGTGATATACCTTACCATGCCTCCATCCATCCAGCTTTGTAACTGCCCAGTCATCCATCACCATTCCTCCGTCCTCATCCCCCATAGCCAATCAATTGCTAAGTCTTATTGATGCTGCTTTCATAATGTTCATGTGTCTCCTCTCTGCTCTGATGGCTTCATAAGAAGCCTCCTACCTAGTCTCCTTGCTTCCAGTTTTACTTTTCTCCAGTCTATGTTCCATACCACTACCAAAAGAATCTTCCTAAAGCACATGTCTGATTATGTCATATCCCAATCTAACATCTACCAAAAACAAAACAAACCTTCAATGGCTCCCTAATGCTTCCAGGAGAGATTTAAGGCCTCTACCATCTGGTTCTCACTTACCATTCCAGTCTTATTTCATATGACAAAATGTTCAAGTAAAACCAACTTTCTAACAGTTCCCCATCTTTCACTTTTGTGCAGCCACATTAAGTAAGATGTTTCTTAGGCCTGAAAAATAGTCTAGCTTCATTTTGCTTTCTCAGAATCCTTTTGTTCCTTCAGGACTCAATTCAGATGCCACCTCCTTCAGGAAGCTTTCCCTGATTTCAGTCCCTCCTCCCCTTTCAGTTTCTAGTGCCCTTTTCTTCCGTTTTCCGTATACTGTACTTATTGGGAATACTTGTTGTATCCTTCCAGGAGATTGTAAACTCTTTGAGGATAAAGCCTTTTGTCTACAATTCACAGAGAGATTGAAATCTCCTGACAACCACACATCATGCCCAGTGCCTTGTACATAGTAGATACTTTTGCTGTATTGAAATAAATGTGGTGATGGTGGGAATGTCTTGAGGTTATATTTATGTGTTAAATATCCTGTTAGGACTGACTGCATCAAGGTGGTGTGGTGTGATGTGTGTGTGTGTGTGTGTGTGTGGTGTGTGCACACTGGGCTGCCTACATCACAGTGGTGAGGGGGATCAGGACCTTGCCCATCAAGGCTCTGAGTGTATCAGGGCCATGTGTACTAAGGTTCAGGGCTATGTGGGTCAGAGCTGTGGGTGTGAGATTGTGTGTGTGTGTGTGTGTGTGTGTGTGTATGTGTGTGTACTCAAGTGTGCAGACTGGCTGTGGGTATCAAAACTGTGGGTGTGAAGATTGTGTAATAGCGAGCCCAGAAGTGGCTCCCCAGCCACAAAGGAGGTTGGTCTTTGGGGTGGGCTGGCAGGCAGGCAGGCAGGCCAGCGGAGAGGCCTGCAGTGAGGGAAGGGAGCAGCTGGAGCTTGATCAGCTCAGGGAGCAGGCTGCCAGTTGCATAAGCAAAGCCTTGGAAAAGTCACATGGAGCATCAGTCCTTTTCTGCGCCACCACCACCCCCAACTCCCTCGCCCTTCATAGTGGCAGCTTTTTAAAAGAACCTTGACTACCCCAGCCCCACCCCCTCTGAATAATCTCAGATTTAGTCTTCTTTCCCAACAGACCTTGAAGAGCCTTTTTCTCAGGGCCCTTTGAATGGGGAGGTGGGTAAGGATAATGGGTCAGGGCTGTCACTGTCACAAGGTTGTTGTTGCAGCCTTTGACAGCCACAAGGCACACATCATGCCCAGTGAGATAAGCCGCAAAGGCCCAGAGCTCAGGGCCATAAGGAAGGGAGATAAAAGGGCCCTCAGACTAAGGCTATTCCTAGTGAGGCTGCATAACAAGAGAATTTTTTTTTCTCACCTAGCCTTAATCACTGAATGGGTGTTGCCTCAGTCAAACCGAGACCTGGGAAAGAACTTAGATTGAAAAAGTCAAGGTCCCTAGCTGCATCCGAGTGGTCTCCAGTCCTTCTGATCTATATCTCACCACTGAACCCAGATGGCTCTAGAGGAGAAAGTAAGGCTGGTGTCTTTGCACAGTCCTGCCTCACTCAAATCCAATTCACTTATGAGTCACGGTCCTCTTCGAGAATGAAGGAAAACTGCAACAATGTAACAAGAAACAAAATGTACACTAGAGGAATGTGCTTCCTTTCTGGGCCTCAGTTGCCTCATCTGTAAAACAATGGGGTGAATTAGAGAGGCTCTAAGATTTCTTCAGATTGTAGAGCCTGGAATGACATTTTACCTTTCTATAAACTCTTTAAAGTATAAAGAATGCTTTCTTCAAAATAGCGATGGAAAATAAATAGTTATTATCACTCCCTTCTTACAGAGGCAGAAACTGAGGCTATGATAGGGAAAACAATTTGCCTGAGGTCATACAGATAGTTAGAATCAACAAGTCAAGTCAATAAGCATTTATTAAGCATGTACTGTGTACCAGGCACAATGTTAAGCCAAGGTCTACAAAGAAAGGCAAAAGCAAGGATCTTGTTCTCAAGGAGCTCAAAACTGACTGGGAAAGACCCATGCATACAACTAAATGCAAACAAGATACAGACAGTATAAACTGGAAATAACTTAGGGAAGGCACCAGCGTGAAAGGGGATTAAAAGAGGCTTCTTGTAGAAGGTGGGATTTTAGCTGAAACTGGAGGTAGGCAGGTAGATAGAAATAAGGAGGGAGAGCACTCCACATGTGAGGAACTGCCTACAGAAATGTAGGGAGCTGGGAAGTGCAGTTGAGAAACAGCACCAAAACCAGTGTCACTGGATCAAAGAGGGGAGTAAGGTGTAAGAAGACTGGAAAGGTAGGAAGGGGACAGATTGTGAAAAGCCAAATAGAGAGGCAGGTACAGGGGATAGAGTGCTGGCCTGGAGTCAGGGTGACCTGAATTCAAATCCAGCCTCAGACCCTGGGTAAGTCATTTAACCCTAAATGTTAACCCTAAAAAAAAAAAAAAAGCTAATATATTTTATTCTAGAGGGAGCTGGAATTGAACAAGGAGGGTGACATTGTCAGATCTGTACTCGGGTCTCTTTCTATCACCAGGCATCTCTGTCTTTAAAGCTAAGAAGCAGCTTTGCATCCTTTCCTATAGTTAACATATGGGGAAATGAGGATGGAAAAATGCAGGGAGATTAGTCCCTATTCACTCAGACAACCCTTTCCCCTGATATACCTGCCTGTAGTCACATTTACTGGGGGAGAGACTATTAAGCCTGCCCAGGCCCTCCGAGCCCACTCTGAACAAAACAAAACTACTTGGTAGAATCTTAGGGTTAAAAGAGACCTGGCTTAGTCTAGTTTCCTTCTCCAATTCAGTATTGCCCTAGACGGCCAGATGTTTCTTTTTGATTCTACAAATTATTTTTGGATATCAGATCTGGAAGGGCCTACAGAACACAGAATGTCAGAGTGGAGAGGGAACGTAGGCTATGGAATGGGTAATGTCAGAGCCAGAAGGACCTTATAGAACATAGAATGTAGGATATTTGAGCAGAGAGTGGCTTATGTAGCCTATATCAGCTCTAGAGGTCCTTATCCCAATTCCTATCTGCACTGATAAATCAGTCAGATCCCAGAGGACTGGCCATAACTTCTGTGTAACATTCTAAGGATACCACTAAGAGGTTATAGGGGTTTTCTTATAGCACTATTGACTTTAACCCCCATTCTAGTGTTTTTATCCAATATCAATCACCAATTATAGTTAGCATCTCTCTAATAAAGTTGAAGAGAGGAGACCTGGTTAACTCAGTGAGTAATATTCCAGTATCATTTAACCAATTGACATTAGATTTACAGAGACAAAAGATATATATAGCAAGAACAGAAGTTATAAACCATTTACGCCAGCACCCAAAGGCATGCTATCCTCCAGGGACAGTGGGCTTAAAGCAGTTTCTATAAAACACTTGCCCAATCAAGTTTACATCTAAATGTGGCAGATACAGCATCTCAGGGTTTTAGGTTGTGGGCCTGGGACAAGCAGGTCATTTCTCAAGACTGTTCTGCCAGTAAACTCCAATATGGTCTCTGCTTCCTGGACTTCTGGCAGCTCACTCCTCTGAACTTTCAAAGCTTACACAGGGTTGTAGACATCTTCAATAATCAGTCACCTAAGAGCAAGAAAGGAAGAATAAATCACCACCAAGGTAGAAAAACAGATGGCTTCACCACACCTCCAGGTGAGAGAGGGTTGCTGGTCCAATCTCCACCCTGAGGCCTGTAGAGATTTCTCCTTCTCACTCACTTGACCAGAGAGAGGTCAATCAGCAATCAAAAGTCTTTTTTCTTCACACAGTGAATGGACAGAAAACCATAATGTTTGCATACTTCAAAGTAGACAGCAGGGCCCTCCATGCTGCATACACTAAAACAGTCTCAGCAAACATCTACATGCTTCTGGGACTGGGATCTCATTGTCCTCTTGTTATACCTAGAACATAGACCACAGATGTGAGAAACCTTACACCAGAGGGAATGAAATGTCAGAGCTGGAAAGAAACTAAAATACAGAGTATTGGAGATGGGAAATAGAACACCGAATGTCATATTTGAGAGGGGCCTTAGAATATATAATATAGAATGTCAGATCAAGGAAAGACCTTGGAATATATAATACAAAATATTAGGATTGGGAAGGACTTTAGACTATAGAGTATCAGAGCCAGGAGAAACCTTAGAACATATAATTTAGAATGTCAGAGTTTGGAGAAACCTTAGGGAGCATCTATCAGACTGAATTCAGTGGGACTCAGGATCAGCCATTGAAATAACATTACCATCTTCTTTCTCAATCACCTTCCATGTGTCTGGCCTTAAAATTAGAAAAGAAGACTGACTGGGCCCTGGCCTAAAGAAGTTTATAGTGAATCTGAGGAGATAGGGTACACTTGCAGGAAATAACACCACCAGACAATATATCGTTAAGTTAATTGTCTTCTCTTCCTGTTTGCCAAAACTTCCTAAATCTCTTCTTGCCCCCTACACAACTATGCTAAAAAGCCACCAAGAGTAGGACCCCATGTCAGCAAAGTACAAAAACACTAGGCAAAAAGTTAAGTGCAAATGTAGATCCTGAACTAAAGGCCTTTTCCTTTGTCTGACTTCTTTTAAACTCTGCCTGATTTCCTGAAGGTCCTGGGTATCTGATACTAGCCTATTCTGTTCACTATCTTGAATGGGATGGCAATGACCCCATTCTCTAAACAATATTCAAGGATTCCTTCAAGTGTCAGACAATCAACTGTTTAATGAATACTTAAGTACCTACTATATGTTCATCCTGTAGAGGAGAAAGTCTAGGTCCCTGCCCACAGGGAGCTTAAAGTCTAGTTGGAGAGGCAAGGCTCAGACACATGTACCTTGATTCTCCAATGTATCAGTGATCTTATTGAGATCAGTACTCCCTCCAAAGATGTAAATGGAAACCTGTTCTAGCCTTCTTGTCCTAATTGTAACTACCATCCATAAAGCTCACACAGTGGGATCCTCTCACCTTCTACGGATTTTCCTGTAGATGTCAACACTGATTGGGCCAATAGGAACTGTCCATTGGTCATCCCTCACTCTTTCCACATGACCAGTCCACCCCCTTTTCCGGTCATATACTTCTCAGATGATGTCCTTTATACCACTTATCTTATGTAATTCTTCATGGACAAAGTGCTACAGCAGAAAACGCATCATAAGTCTTATATCTTAAAGTGCTAAATTGAATATAGACAATGAAACTGGAAAAGCCCAGAGAAGGGAGCTGTAGGCTGAGATGGTCAATAAATGCTTCTTGGAGCAAGTGGGATTTGGGCTGGGATTTGATGATCAGGTAACATTGAAATCAGTAGAGAAGAGGACATTCCAAGGCATTCCAGAAATTCAGAACCTTAGAATTACAAAGAACCTGGCATGTCCAGTTAAGAGGTCGGCCTTGTTTTTTCTCATTTATGTGTAAGGATAAGGTTGGAGAAATAGGATAGCACTGGGCTATAAAAGACCTTGAAGGACAAACCAAGGAATTTGATCTTGATTCAGGAAAATAGTAAGGAGCCATTGAAAAGATGAAATAATGAAAAGTGAAACGAGCAATACCAAATAAACATCATACATAGTAACTGAAATTTTGTCCTAAGAACAATTTTGAATGATTAATTCATCTTGAGTATCATAAATACTCAAACAAACTATAAAGGATCTATGAAGGAAAATGCTGTTCACCTCCAGAGAAAGAATTGATAAATAGAAATATTTATAGTATGGTTTTACATATGTGTGTGAATGTGGGTGGGTATATACACACACACACATATATTTGCATTTCATTGTAACCTTCTCTAGGTCAGGGTGGGAGGGAGGAAAAAGTGTACAACAGAGAACAAAAGTAAACTTAGAAGGAAGCACAGAAAAGCAGGGTAGCTTTGAAAACAATGTATAGTATTTATTACATAGTTTTACCTAAAAAAAAAAATTCATGGTTACGTTTTGAATTCTTTCTTTATATTGTTCTGTGTACATGGAAATGTTCCTTTTTTTGTCTTTTTTGCATTTAAGTTCAAAATGAATAAAAAAAAATTAAGCTCAAAAAAGAAAGGAGAAAAGAAGGCAGGATCTCAAAAGGAGTCAAATTGGCCATACTGTTTCTCACATACTGGGTGACCACACATCTCACAAAAGAAATATATGTCTTCCTTTCCCCTCTCCTTTCTGGAGGCAGTCTATTATGGCAGATAGGCTACTGGATTTGAAGTCAGGAAGACTTGGATTCAAATCCTACTTCAGATAATTTCTAGATGTATGACCCTGGTCAAGTCACAACCTCTTTATACCTCGTTTTCCTCAGCTGTAAAATGAGGGGGTTGGACTCTATGATCTCTAAGATCAGTCCTTGCTCCAAATCTGTGCTCCTAAGATCTCTTATGCCTTCTTTTCAGCCTTTTCTTTTGAGAATATTATCAAAGCAAATTATTTCCTCAAATATCCAAGTTTTATGCCACTGTCCTTTTTCATCCTTCTCATTGGTATTCTTTGCATTTCAAAATAAACAAAAACAGACTTTCATTAGCAATTAAAATGCCCCCAGAGTGAAAAAAAATGCAAAACACATGGGTATAAGTCCTGGCTCTAACACTTATTAGCTCTGTGGTCCCAAGCAAATCATTTGATCTCTTTGGACCTTTGTACAACTTAAATCACCATAGAAATGGAAGTTGTTTCCCAAATATCTGCTGTTTGTGAAATCTTATTACAAAAATTCTTCTTTTTCACCTTTTTTGGTTTTTATTTGCCTTTTAATAGTTTAGGGCTTAATAACCAGCCACACTGGGGAAACCCTCAACCAAACTGAAGCAGATGGAGTTTTTCTGAAAGCACTCCTGTTATCCTTTTAGGGTCACTCTTTTCTTCCTCTCTCCCTCCCCAAGATTCTTGGGCCTTTGTGTTGCTGTTGGATCCCAACTCAGGCTTGTTCTCAGAATTCCAAACATGTGACTGGTGTCCCCTGCACAATGGGAATTCCACCGGACTTACAGTGGGGAGACCTGGCTTCAAGATCTGGCTCTGCCACCATTTAACAGGTGTTTGACCCTGAACAAGTCAGTTAACTGTTGTCAGCCTCAGTTTCCTCATCTATAAAATGATGCTAGATGATAATACTTATACTACTTATCTCACAGGGTTCTTGCATTTTGTAAATCCTAAAGCAATATAGAAAAACTATTTTCAAACCTCCCTTCAAATCTCATAGGATTGTTGTGAGGAAAATAATATATAACTGTGAACTATTGCTTTATTATATTATTATTTCATTACCTCTACACTATTTTCCCTTCTAAATCTGTTTCTAGTTTCCTGGAGATTCATACTTGGGCACTAAAGCTTAATAATATCTTAATGCCTTATCCCACTCAGGCAATTGGTGGTTTTCAGATTATAAGACAGGACCATGATTTTTTCCAAAGGAAAAAAGTTCTAGTGGTGGAATTTTAGGCACTGTGACAGTAGGGGAAAGGTTGGAGGATGAGGCACAACATGAAGTAGGGAGGGGTTCCTGATCCAGCCTGACCTATCCAACGTCAGGACCCAAGACTTAGTCAAAGATTTAGAGCTGAGGCCAGAGTCATTCTGATAACTGACAGCAGATCCAGATGCCTTGGCTTTTTTCTGCAGAGCCTTCTATTATAGGATGAGAGCCTATGCCCCAGGGCTGCTAGGCTCACTCAGACCACATTTGATCTTGGGTACAGCTTTTAAAGATTACTTATCTATCCCCTGACCCAGAACTTGTTCTGGGATATTTCCAAGTACAACAAGTATAGTTCATGTCTGAGTTTCCCTAAATGTGGGTAATAGGATCCCCTGTTCCTACAGAAGTCCTCAAGGTAACAAATGCATATCAGGTAGAGGACAGTCTTTATTTCATGCCACAGCACACCCAGAAGGCTCCAAAGGACTCCCTGTGCCCATAAATACAGACAGAAAGCACTTAAGGTTCTCACAATATTTCATAATATTTCCCTTGGAAAGGAATTGGACTTGGAGTTACCACTGTGGCAACCCTTATATTCTAGTGAAAACCTACTCTTCCTCAGTCCCTTCCAAACTCACAAAAACATTCTGTGTTTTGGCTCTACCTCAGGAGGCAAGCATACTTTGGGTCTGCTGGACAGCCAATCAGGCAGTCCAACTAGCCTACGTTGTCCTACTAACTCACCGTAAAGGGGACAAAGGAGCAAAGTCCCTATCTCTTGCTGTCTCTCTCATGTCATGTTTTAATCTCTTTATTGCTCTTCCAGTCACAAGTGACATAGGCGATGCTCTTTGACAGAGAGAGGAGATACTCAGAGGTCATCTAAACCAAACTCACTTGTGTTAGAGGGGGGAAGCTGAGGCCCACAATGTAAACATAACTGGCTGAAGATCACACCAGTAACAAATAATAGTCAGAATTAGCACTTAGGGTCTTCTGATTCTGTCCTACTTCCAGTCTGCCCCTTAAAAACTAGAGTATCCAAAACTTAAAATCTAAGGTAGAGAATCTCTCAAAGGGATCATGAAAATGTGAAGGACCAAAGTTTATCCTAGACAAGCTCCAATATATAATACAGTTGACTCTGGGCCCGCGTTCTCACAGTCAGACCTGTTGCATTTCCCTCATCACAGTACTGGAGAACTCATGAAGTTCATTTTTTTCTGCTATTGGTGCAAGTCCCAACTATTTATGTTCTCCTCATTTTATAAGGTCCAGTGAGTAACACTCCAATGCCATTTAAGCATTAACCTTGGGCAACTTTTACAAAGGAATATTTACATCAAAGATATAGCAAGAACAAAGTACAAGTATTTTATCCCAACACCTCAGACTATCATCCCTTTATACCACTCGGGCTCTGGGGGAGGGGAAAGCAGAGGAATCACCTTGCTCCCCCATATGCAAATACAGCCAAAGTCCTAGATTGTGTCAACACCTGGATAGTGTGTTCTATTTGTGTTTCCAAGACACAGACAGTTCTGGCCCCACAGCCAGTGAAAAGGGGGCCCCTCCCAGCCACATAACTAGCCAATGTAGGATGGCTATGCATATTTCAGGCCTCATTATTTTTCTTGAAGAAGCTCCCAGACTCTCCACATGGAAAGATACTAATTCAGGTGGTCTGGGAATGCACCAGACCTTTGTTACAAATGGTTCAACATCAGAAACAGATAGGATTCTATTAATGGAAATGACATTGAAGTAGATGCATTACATCTGCTTTACTCCTGCACCTTAAGGACCACTGAGCCTATCCTTTTGCCCTGAAATTAAAATCTTCATTGTGTAGTTTTCTCCCTAGTAGAATGTGACTCCTTGAGAGCTGAAGCTGTCTTGCTTTCCTGTTTGTATTCTCAGCACTCAGCACAGAGATTTGTACATAATACGTGATTAATAAATGCTTTTTATTCATTCATACAAATGTGGAGCTCTTTCTACTGCCCAGGATGTATTCTGTGAGCCAAAAGGCATTTCCACATATTTAGTGTTAGATAATCTCAGTCCAGATGGGAAGTATCTGAGGCTGCCAGACACATGGGAGAAACTTTAGGAGCTTGGGGTTTGCCCATAAGGACCTCAGAAGGAACCTATTCAGATCCGATGGGTGATTAATAGTTATATAATATAATATATATATAACACATTTATATAGCACTTTGAGGTTTGCAAAGCACTTTTAGATACATTATTTCATTTGATAATATAAGGAAACAAACAAAATCCAGAGAAGATGAAAGAATAGGGCAGTAAGGAAGAAGGGGAAGAGAGGTTGGATATTGGCTGATAGCCATAGGGAATGGGAAGTCCCTCTGAGGAGTAAAGGAGGCTCAGAAGAAGCCAATGAACTCAGCAGTCTTACCACCAGTCCCTAATCTAGACTGAATCCTGACTCAGCAATCAACTAGTTGTGAGATCTTGGGCTTTCTCTCCAACCCTTTCCCTCTCTGGGTCTCCTCATCTATAACAACAACAGTTATTAGACACCTGCAGTTTGTAAAGCAGGGGGCTTGATCTTGGTTAGATTCAAAGTTAGATAAGACAGTCTCTTATCACATGAAACTGAGAGCCTGGAGTGATAACACACCAATACATATAACTTTAGAGTGCACAATATTACATGAGAAGAGCATTAGAACAGCACGGAACAAGGCGGTATGTAAAGACAGAGGAGGGCCTTACTGACCTAGGAATCATATGTAAAAAGGGGGAATTGAAGTCCCTGTCTCAGGGTCCTGCCAGGTGGGGCCTCCTGTGATTCTGTGACCAGAGAAGCAAGAGAGCAGCTAAGGCACAGGTAAGGAAGACTTCCTGAAAGAGGTGGGCTGAAACTGGACCTCTGGGGAATCCCTCACTCCCAAAATTATTCCACTGACTCATGCATGAAATTTTATCCAATATTTAAATAGATCTATGATCATAACCACACAGATATTCCTTCTAGTTCAGCCATGTAACTGTTCAGCCCATGCAGCTCCCATCCATACTTTGTCATAATTTGCCATCGGGGTCCATTCAATGTGCTGAAGGCCTTCTTCACTTTCTTCTAACAACAGGAAGGTGCTAATAGAGAATGAGAGCTATCCATGGGACATCCTTGCTTTCTTCATATCCAGCTCATCCTCTGGCCTACTTCACCTCCACACCAGCTACATTGCCCACCTAAGGAGGGCTCCACATGGAGGGATAAGCCCTTGCCCGAGGCCACTGTATCTTGAGCCCTAACCATGCTGCTCATTTTACTTCTAGCTCTTGGGTCTTTTCTGCCCCTGTATCTGCTGCCCAGCCCTATTATGGGTACCTTCCATCCCTTAGCCCCTTCCTTCTTCACCATCATCCCTTTCCCCCACTTTCCAACTCTCCTATGTATTTGGTCTTCCCTATAAGAATATAAATTCTATGAGAGCAAAAACCATCTTGTTTTCTTGTTTTTATATCCCCAGCATGGTGCCTAGGACAGAGTAAGCCCTTAATAAATGCTCTATCTCTCATCATGTGATCAGCCCATCTTCTATTTCACTCACATATTTCTTCGTTGGTTTCCTTCACACCTCTTGTTGTTCAAGTTGTGTCCAACTCTTCATGACTGTGAACTGTTATCCATACAGTTTTCTTGGCAAAGTTACTGGAGAGATTTGACATTTCCTTTTCCAAAGGCAAACAGAGGTTAAGTGACTTGCCCAAGGTCACACAGCTAGTCAGTGTCTAAGGTCCTATTTGAACTCAGGTCTTCCTGACTCTAGGCCCAGCACTCTATCCATTGAGCCATCTAGCTACCTTCTTCACACTTTTGCTCCTTCATAATTCCTTACCTTTAATATTTCACAGCCCGTATTTACTGTGCCTCCTTTTGCCCTCTGGGTGATCCTTAATTTTAGTTCTCTATAAATGATAGTATTCTATGACTTCCAGTCATAGAACATCATTGGAAGAATATTCATATGAAAAAGATGGGCTATTAAAAAAACTCCAATTGCCTCAAAGCACTTCAGTTGACTCTCCTCTTCCTATTCAATTTGCAGTTTCTGTCAAATATATATATAGACATAGATATGTAATGATGGATACATTCTATGTGTTATCAATTCAACTGCATGTCCTAAACTGGATAGGAATCATTCTTCAGTCACTCAGCTTTTTGCAACATAGTTGAGTGACACTCTTTAGAGAGATCACAGGGCTCACTTAGGAGGTGGTACATTGTTTGGTAGCTTGATGCAGTTAGTGCAAAGTCATTCACAAGGGCTTTTCCAGTTCTAAATCTACGATCCTACGATAAATTTGAGATCTGCCCTCAACCCCCTCTAAGACAGTGTTAAACTGTCTTTGGCAGTCTATGATATGTCTTCTTGCTTTATGCTTTACTTGATAATGATGATCAGCAGATGACAGGAAAGATTATTGCTGGTATAACCTTCTAAAATAGATTTTACTGATATATTTTATTTTTATGTTACCTAGGTTTCCCCCTGTATCCTGCTCCTTATTTCCTTCCAGAGAGCTATCCCTTCTAACAAAGAAGTATTTTTCAAAGGAAAAGAAAAAAATCATCCAAGAAGATCAATACATTTTAAAAAAATCAAACCTGACATTATATTTAGTGTTCCAAACCCATGGATCCCAGTCTCTGTAAAGGAGTGTTTTCTCATATCTCTTCTTGGGGAGGGTCAAGTTTTATCTTTGTAGCTCTGCAACATTTGTTTTTCGTTATTCTTTCCCTTTACATTGTTGCAGTCAAAATGTATCTTGGATTTGGTTTTTTTTTTCTTTTTGGATCTGCTTACTTCACTTTGCATCAGTTCTTTTAAGTCTTTCAATGCTTCTTCTCATGATTCATCATATTCATTCTTTCTTGTAGAACAGTAACATTCCACTATATTCATGTATCACAATTTGTTTAGTTGTTCCCCAGGTGATTGCTTGTTATGATATGTTTTAAAAGAATCATATAATTTTGTTATAAGAATGGGAAGAAAGCCTTTAAGCTGGTGTTCTGCTCTACTGAATCAAATACTTTTCTATAGATAGTAAACAACCAGCATAGTGGGATCTCATGTTCTTCACATCTGTCAGTTAATTGTATAAAGGTGAAGATGCATTCTACTATAGAAGAGTGCTTGTAAAAAATCCAATTCCTTCTGATATCCTTATCAAGGAAACCCTTAACTCATATATACATTATTCTCACAAAAAATTATATAGTTAGGAAACAGGCATATAATAGTTGACCATTTTCTTTCATCTTTTTGGATAAGTTCTTAGGTTTTGCCCATAATTTTATTATCTTCCCTTTTTTCAGATTCCTTGAAAATCAACCTTTCACCTCAAAATGGTGTCATCTCTTGCACGGATCTTCTCTGTACGTACTCAGTCTAAAACTCATTTACTCATCTTTATTTTCTATAGTGTTGATTCCTCTATAAGTACATGTAGGACAGTGATGTGAGTCCAACTGAGTAACTATATTGTCTTTAATAGCATGTTATCAAAATCTTTGCAGATATTTTCCATCTTTTATCTCTGTCTTCTTTCCAGTTTCAGCCTTAAATGTCTTGTAATGTCTTTGCTTCATTAGATCTTTGGACAAGCTTTCTTTAAACTGGTTTTCCCTGTCTACTTTTCTTTGTTTTTTGAGGCAATATAGTCAGTCACTCAAACAACAAGTATTTACCTAGTGCTTGCTATGTACCAGGCTCTGTGCTAAGCCCTGAGGATACAAAGAAAGGTTAAAAAAAAAAACAGTCCCTGCTCTTAAGGATTCACTGTCTAAGAGGGGGGAGATAACATGCAAACAACTATGTACAAACAAGATATAGACAGGATAAATTGGGAGGAGTCCCAGAGGGAAGGCACTAAGACCAGAGAGGTCTGGAAAAGGTTTCTTGCAGAAAGTGGGACTTTAGAGGCTTAAAGGAAGTCTGGGAAGTTGGGAAGCAGAAATGACAAGTAAGAGAGTACTAGGCATGAGAGATAGCAAGCAAAAATATCCTTCTCTGTAAATTTTATGAATAAAATTGTATTATAAACAAGCATTGCTTTTGTTTACCATATCTCTCTACTTGGGAGGTAAGTTGAATACTTGCTGGATGAGGCAATTTCTAGGCTCCTTTAGCCTTCTTATTATAGCAATTTATTTCATTGGTTAAATTATTGTTTAAAATTGATAGAATCAGTGATGATGTCATTTGCTCCATATTTTCTATTTTTCATAGTTTACTATTTGTTCTCATGGGTTAGGTTAGAGTTGTTATAATTTGTGTATCCTGGCTTTAATTCATTTTTATTCTTTCTTTTGCTTTTGTGTTAATTTTGATCTTTACTCCAAGAAGTCAGCTGTCTGACTATACACAGACAGCCTATTCAAGAATGACTCCCACATCAGTAACAAGTTATTTCCTGTCTGCTAAAATGTAACCAGTTTCATTTTTTGTGATATCATCCAGTCCCCAACTAACCCAGCTCCTTCCGATTCTTTTCTCAAAAATAGTATTCATGAGGCATAGGCATGAGACTTCTCTCATTCCTGAACCCTGAACCATAGTCTCTAACATACTTTTCATCATACTCACCTATTCCCACTTTTTCACTGAGGTCATTGAGTATCAAAGTATGTGTTGATTTAATCTGAAGGGTTTTACAGAGTCTTCTGCAACAGATATTGGCACGTAAACTGCTCATGTTTTCATGGTGGCCTTTTTGTAAATACTTATCATGAGTACCGCAACACTAGGTAGTCAAATGTCTCATGAAAAGCCATTTCTTGCTGTCTTTGAACACATGATAAAAACCAATTCCACCAACTTTTAAATTTACTTTTCCAAGGAAAACCTATAAGCTACCACTTCATCTATCTTTGAATTCCTTCTGTCTTCTGGTTTCATTTATTGGTGAGAATGTCCAGATTGACATAATTCAGTTCCTTTAGTTGAATATCAACTCATTGGTCATTGGACAAAGATCTCACATTTAGAATACCAGCAGCTAAGTTAATGTTGATCAATAAGTCTGAAAACAGAGCCATTCCTAATATCCCATGTCCCTCTATAACTCTTCCACCATCTCTGCAGAAAAAGAGGGCCACACCATACCAATGGCCATTTTGTACTTTTCCTGAGGTGGGAGTCAGGAGATCTGGTTAACTTATAAACAAATAGCTCATCACCAAGCATCCAGCCTACTAATGCTGAACTTCTCCCTTCTTAGCTAATCTGGTTCTAGGAAATCAGGAACAATTTACTGCTAGGATAGTATTGGTAAGGCCTGCCAGAAATAGCCTTTAAGAACCAAGGCTCACCTCTGTACCATGATGAAACATCAGTGTAGTGCTTTGTGGAGGATAGAATTTGCTATTAGTGATTTATTCCAAGTTAAGTATTGCCCTCTCCTTAAATTTCCTTTTAAATGGAAAGTATAGGCAGCATGGAGAGAGCACAGTTGGGGCCAAGAGTGAAGAAGAGAGACTGAGTACAATAAACATCTCTGGCATGGTCAGGGACCTAGTCTTCTTGCAGAGACCCAGGAGATGAATCATAAAGTCATAGGATTGTAGAGTTAAGTGGTCATGGGAATTAAGACCAACCCCCTCATTTTGGAGAGGCAGAGACTGAAGTCCATATGAAAGAAGTAGCTTGCTCAAGGTTGTAAAACAAGTTGGTGGCAAAATAAAGGCAGGGAACCAGATCTCCTGACTCCCATCTCAGTGCTGGCACCACCACACAAGATGCCACAACTTCCTCATCTGTATAATAGTCACGATCCATCCAAAGCAAGGGTAGGTGGGAGGAGAGAATGGGAAGTGAAGGGGGAATAGGTTCCTCAAGGAATGGGGTAAAGGCCTCTGGTCTAACTATTACCCAGTGAAGAGAGGTCTTCCTGCCTCTTAAGTCTTTCTCCCCTCTGTTTTGTCCATTGTATTGCTGCCAGCATAATGGCCTAGTGAAAAGAATACAGAATTTTTAGCCACAAAATCTGAATTCAAATCCCAGCTCTGTCACTTAGCTATCTTCCTGACTTTGGACAGGTTACTTACCCTCTCTGGGCCTCAGATGCCCAGAGAGGGTAAGTTGTACTAAATGACCAGTAAATTCTCTTCCAAATCTAGATACATGACTCTAGATACTAGATTCTAGATCTAGATCTGGTTTTGTCACCCTTCTCCTCAAAAACATTTAGAGGGTCCCAGTTATCTCCCACAGGCAGCTAGATGGTACAGGAATAGAAAGCCAGGCCCAGAGTCAGGAAGACTCATCTTCCCAAGTTCAAATCTGGCCTCAGACACTTACTAACTGTATGACTCTGGTCAAGTCACTTAACCAAGCCTGCCTCAGTTTCCTCATCTGTAAAATGAGCTGCAGAAGGAAATGGCAAACCACTCCAGTATCTCTGACAAGAAAACCCCAAATGGGGACGTGAAGAGTCTGAAACGACTGAACAACAATATTTGCCTCTCAAGTAAAGTTCAGTCTTGTTTGCCTGACATTCAAAGCCTTCTACAATATAACATCAACCTGTCTTTCCTTTATTTATTTCATAGTGTTATTACTCTCTCATGTTATTTTGTATTGCTTCCCTCCAGGCACTCTGTTCATCTCCACTCCAACTTCACAACTCTCTGCTTTCCTGAATAAATGTTAATCTTCCAGCCTTACCTTGTTCACAATTTTCCCTGTTTGTGAAATGTCCTCCTTGTAACTCTTGACTCACTCAACTGTCCTCAAGCCCAGTTTGAATGCTACCCCCTTTATGAAGCTTTCCCTTATGCCCCCCAAGTCAGTAAAGTTCTTTTCTCTCCAATCACATGTAAGATTCTTCTCAAAGCTCTGCGCATTATGCAATATTCTAGACTATTGTTGTTGAGTCATTTTGAGTTGTGTACAACTCTTCATTACCTTGTTTGGGTTTTTCTTGGCACAGATACTGGAGTAGTTTTGCCGTTTCTTCCTCCAGTTCAATTTACAGAGGAGGAAACTGAGGCAAATAGGGTTAAGTGACTTGCCCAGGGTCACACAGCTAGTGAGTGTCTAAGGCCAGATTTGAACTCAGGAAGGTAAGTCTTCCTGACTTCAGGCCCGGCACTCTTTAGCAACTGTGCCACCCAATTATAGAAATATATAAGTATATACCATACAAATAACTATAATATGATATATTATAATATGTTACAATGTAATATAGTATACAGATAACTCTAATCTGTTACTATCTCATTAGTATATTGTAAGCTCCAGGAGGGGAGGGTCCATGTCTCATCTAAACATGTATTTACTCAAGAGTCTAGAACTACTCTGGAGTAGTCTATAAATAATCAAAAGAATTTAATAAATGTTTGCTGAATAAATGAATGAATAGAAAAGGAATCCCTTTTCCAGCACTCTAAATGGCGTCCGTCCCTCTTAGACCATTTTGTCAGAGTCTATCTAATCTCTTCAAACGTTCTAGAAATCCTCTGCCTAGTCTAGAACAGAGATCAAGGAGATGCAATCTACAGCCTTAGATTTGAGGGACTCAGAAGGTTCTTAGAAGAAAAAAGATTGCGGTTGAAATTTTTACAAGGGGCCGCAGGAGAAAGAATCACTATAGGTCTGCAAAGTCAGGTGACCACTTGTCAGGTGTCTTGTAGATAACATAATATCTCAGGTTTTTATACTTTAAGGTTCACAAAGCACTTTGTTTATAGCTCTTAAGGGAGGAGTGCAACTATTATTACCTTCACCTTACAGAAAGGGAAACTGAGGCTCAGAGAAAGTAAATTGTCTAAATTCACCTGGTCAGTAAATATAAAAACTGGGATTGGAATTCAAGTCTTCAGATCCCAAATCTAGCCCTTTTTTCTTCCACACCAGGAATTCATGTTCAAGAAAAGCTTGGTGAATTTGAGGTTGAGTAATGCAAAACTATATGCTTGGTACAGGGAAGAGAAAGGGACAGGATGGGAGATGAGGAGAGAGGTGGAAAGATGAAGGAAGAAGAAGGAAGGAAAGAGAGGCAAGCAGAAGGGGAGGAGAGAGAAAAAAAGAGAAATTGATTATGTCTGTGTTCTATCTCTTTAGCGCCCCCACCCCCCACCACACACACACGTATGCACGCACGCACTTTACCAGATCTGAAAGACTGGAGAGGTAGAGGAAGGGCATTCTGATTTCTGTTTGACATTTTCCAGGAAAATCCACTGGGGAGGGCATAGTAATTACTAGCCCCAAAGTAACTCTCTCAGGTCCCATGTCTTTCATACCTCTCCAAAAAAAATTAAAACAAATATTTATTAAACACCTTCTGTATACAGTGCTCTGTGCTAGGGAGGGGGAGTTGCAGAATTTAGATAAGGAGCAGTTCTTATTTTCATGAAGCTTACAAGTCTAGCAGAGCATAAAACATATGCATAAATTATTGTAATCTATAATTGATAATACATGAGAAGTACAGGAAGGATGTGGGAATCAAGGAAGGCTTCCTGCAGGAAGCAGTGTTAAGGCTAGGCTTTCAAGGATTTTAGGAATGAACAGGTAGTAAGGACAGAGAGGTAGGGATGGGGCATTCTAGGTATAAGGGACTGTAGTAGGGCCTTGAGTCTGGGACAGTTATTGTTTTACCTCAAATGCCTCTGCTAGCACTAAGTTCTTGTTCTCACCCTCTCTGCCAACTTAGGGAGGCATTCTGAGAGAGGAGCAGTCTCCTTCCCCTCCCCAGACCCTTCCTCCTGGCCGATGGGTCAGATAAACCGCCAGGGAGGGAAATAGCTGAAGAGTTTTGTGATGTCCTTCATAAGCTGAATGCCTCTCTGGGGCACCTGTAGTAAAACTAGATCCCCTTTCCCAGAGACAGTCCAGCTGGACACTCTCTTCCCCCAGGATGATGGCCTTTCTCTGCGCCCCTCCATTACCTGGAAGGACCCCAGGACTTCATCCCACCTCTCCTTGTAGTACTTGTTATGGGAACCTATGAAATTCATCTTTACTCAGGGGTTAGAATTTAGGTTAATGACATCCTATTTGCATGCTTGTTTTGAAGGGAAGACTGATACGTTCCTAATGCTTTTTAACTGTCTTATAAATTTGTATCACTAAGTCACAAGTGAATGAGAGAGTGCAAATGACTTCATGAAGCCCAACTCCACAGGTGGGAAAACAACATCCAACCAATGGGCCCACCTGATGGTCGGTGAGGATTGCCATCCTTCTAGATGGAGGCAGATGTTATCATTACCCCTACTACTATTATTAAGAAGAATTATTGTTATACTAAGACTATTAAAAAGATAGACATGGGGAGGAGTCTAAGCCATCTTCCCCTCTAGCTCTATTTAAGGTGGTAGTGATGGTTGTTAGAAGCTCTCAGTTCTACATATGGAACAAGTGGGCCCTCCCCAGTCTAAAACCCCAAGGTGGTATATGTCTTGTGAGACCTTTCTCTGAGGGAGATGGCAGAGAAGTCTGAACCTCCCATTAGGAACTAAGCTCTGAAGCCTTGCTTCCAACCTACTCTGTAAAGGTCAGTTTCCATCATCCTCTCCTTCTTCTCTCCCTGCCATGCCACGCCCCCCCCATCTCTGTCTCTGTCTCTGTCTCTCTTCTCTCTTTCTCTTTCTATCTCTCTCTCTCTCTCTCTCTCTCTCTCTCTGTCCAAGGGCCTTTATTCTAGGCAGGAAAATGAGAGGGGCAATGTGTTATAGGAGAGAGAGAACTAGATTTGGAGTCAGAAAACTTAGTTTTGAATCCACTGAATAGCTGTGTTTTTGGCAAATCATCTTCCTTACTTTGCACCTCAGTGTCTTCATCTGTAAAATGAGGTTAGGCTAATTGATCTCTAAAGTCCATCCAACTCAATTCCTGCAATCTAATGATATTTTACTAACCCCAGAGCTGTCAGGCAACTCAGCTCACCAGGAGGCTAAAGAGGCACAAGGTCCAGAGATGTCCATGGGGACCCTGGCATAGAAGGTCATTTTAACAGCTCAGGACACAAGCTGGTGCAGGGAGTACCAATGCTGGTGATGTTCCAAGAGACCTAGCAGCTAGAAGGCTGCCAGCCTCATTCCCAGCTCCTGGGCACACAGCCCCTGGCTCCCTTCAGATAGCCTGACAGTCACAGATGACAAACAACTCCAGTCAGGGCGGGTGGAACACACTGTCCCAGGGACAGGGGACTCAGAATAGTATACAGAGTCTAGGGCAAGAAGGAGGGGCATAGGGACAGAAATACCCTGGGCTAGGTAGGGAGGAGAGAATGGGTACCAGGAAAGGACACCCAGTGCCAGATATGATGGCCTTGAAGGACGCTGCTGGACAGGAGTGCCAGTAGAGTTGGGAAGAGACAGGTGGTGGGAAACAGCGATCAGTGGCCTAGCCCTAAAAAGGGGCCAATGCAGTGAATCAGGGCCCATGGGGGAGACTGAGGAAATATCCAACTCAACTATAGCTCGCTTTTCTATAACCCAGTAAGGTTCACAAAACCCTTCAAGCCTCACAGCAACCCTTTCAGACAAGTAGATGTGATTGTCCCCATTTTACAACTAAGGAAACTGAGAGAGAAGTTAGGCTACTACCTGACCAAGGTCAAATGGTTTATAAATGGCAGAACCAGGTCTCAGACCCAGGTCTTCTGACTTCTAGGCATTTTCACCAGTTATCCCCTCTGCCTTGAATTCATTTCTAGCTCCTGACTTCCCTGACTTCCCTTTAAGTCCCAGTTAAAATTACACCTTCTACAGGAAGCCTTTCTCTATCCCCATTAATTTTAGTCCAGTTCAAGGCAGAGGGGATAATCAATGAAAATGTCCAGAGTCAGAAGATGGGGTTCTTGTTCAAGGAGCAGCAGGGAGACCATTGCCACTAAATCACTGAGTACATGGGAGTAAATAAGATTTAAGAAGCCCCAAAGGGGCCAGGTCTTGAAATGCTTTGAGCACCAATGAGGTGATTTCCTATCTGATAGCCAGCCATTGGAGTTTACTGAATAGACAAATGATGTGGTCAGCTAAAGAATCTCTTTAGATTCTTCTATGTACCTTGTTCATCCTGTGGAGAGACCATAAAGAAGGAGGTTTTTTCTATGAAGACAAGGGGTCAGTTGTGTCCTAGGTCAAATGATTCTGATAATTCAGATTCCAGAAAGAGTTCTGGATCTGCAGTCAGAGTGATTGAATCTCAGCTCTGCTAGTGACATGGTCAGTCTTGTGCTTTAGAAAGATCTGTCTTGACAGCTAGATGGAGACTGGACAGGAGTGCAGCAAGGAGACCAACCAGAATCCTACTGTAGGAGTGCAGGGGTGAAGTGATGAGGAACTGTACCAGGTTGGCAGCAACAGCAGAGGACAGATGGCATAAATATGAGAGATGTCATGAAGGGAGAATTGACAATATTTGACAACTGATTTTGGATATGGGGTTGAGAGAGTAAAAGTTGAAGATACACCTAGGCTTTGAGCCTCAGTAACTGGGAATATGGTGATACCCACAAAGTAATAGGAAAATTAGGAAGAGGAGAGGACTTGAGTAAAAAGGTAATGAATTTAGTTTTGGACATGTTGAGTTTAAGATGTTTATAGGATACCTAGTCTGAGATGTCTAATAAGCACTTGGAGATGTGAGACTAGAGAACAGAAAAGAGGTCAGATCTGGATAAGTAGATCTAGGAATCATCTACATAGAAATAATAATTGAATCCATGGGAGCTGATGAGATCACAAAACAAAATTGTGTAGAGGGAGAAGAGAAGAGGGCTCAGGACAGAGCCTTGAGGGGACAAGGATGGGAATGATAGGATATTCCGGGCATTGTGAACAAAAGCAAAAACTTGAGTTGGGAGATTCCAGGGCATATTTATAGGAAAGATAGTCCAGTGTGAGTAAAACATTAGTTGAGGGCACAGAGGAAACAGGAAGGGATAGTATGGCATAAATTCTCCAGAGGAGAAGTCAAAACATGGACAAAAATCTATGACTATACTAAGAGTAGAGCAAGGGAGGCCACAAACTCCATGTCCTTTTTCTGCATCTTCTCCTGCCCAAGTACTGATCCCCCTGGGGCCCCTTTCCGAAGAATTTTGCTCTCATTTAGCTGTCTGTTAAGCAATCAATCAATCAGCCAACAAGTAATTCTTTGGAGTCCTCTGTGTAATCTGTTCTATGGCTATCTCACAAGGAAAATTTCTCCTATGAAGAATTGGTCAGGTCATTTTGATAATTCAGGTAACACAGAAAGAGTTCTGGATTTGCAGCCAGAGGATTTATGTTTAAATACCAGCTCTGCTATTTCCTACTAATATGAGCTTGAATAAGTCACTTTATCGTTTGGGTGCCTCAGTTTCCTCATTTATAAAAAAAGAAGATTGGATTAAATCATCTCTAAAGTTCTTTCCAAATCTAAGTCTATAGTCCCAGGATCCTGATGATGATAATGAAGAAGAAGAAGGAAGAAAGAAAAGAAAGAAAGAAAAGAGAAGTGAAAGAACCCCAATCTTGACTATCCCGTAGAACTATGGTAGGGATCAAGTGGTATGAAGGATGGAAAATGTTTTGAAAACTGTGAAGTACTGCAGACATGACAGTTTTCTTTTTAGAATGATCATTTCTACCATCTGCCACACTTTAGGTGGAGGTAATGTTGGCTTAATACTATGGTTCTATGGACTTTCCCACTATGCCTCACCTCCCTTCTCACCTGGATGATCCCTCTACCTCTGTGCCTTGCCGCTCCCATTGGGAAGCTTCTGTCAGAACCTCCATTTGGAAGCAGTACCCAGGTTGGTCATCACTCTCTCCTCCACTAGTTTCATTCTGGAATCTCCAGATTTTGCCACCATACTCACACAAAGGGACTTCATTTTTTTGATTCCTTTTTATGAGTTGTTTCCTCCATTAGACTGAAAGCTCCTAAGAAATGATGAACTCAGAGATCTTAGAAAAACATGGGAAAACTTGCATGAAATAATGAAGAGCAAAATGAGTAGAACCAGGAGAAAATTGTACACAGTAACAAAATAATGTTGTAAGAACAACTTTGAGCAAGTTATTTTGACTATTACAAATTAACTATAAAGGACAGATAAAGTAAGAACTGATAAACAGAAGTATGTACAGGAGAGTTTTACATATATCTGCGTCTATTGGTAGACATTTCTGGGGGGGAAGGAAAAAAGGGAAAGAAAAAAACAAAATATACGATAACTTCATTATATATTTAAAAGAAATAGTAAGTTGTACATAATGGATTTTCAGTTTTGTGTGCAATCATCTTTTTATTATATTATGGAAATACTTGTTTTATTCCATAAATTAACAATAAGATTAATTGATGGAAAAACAAAAGAATGTAAGATCCTTGAGGCAGGGACTATCTTTTTTCTGTTTCTATTTGTATTTTCAGTGCTTAGCACAGTTAACATTCAATAAAGGTTTATTGATCTGACAACTTGAGGAGTTTCCATTCTATACAGGAGACAATTTATATATGTGTGTATGTGTGTATGTATATGTATATATATATATATGTGTGTGTGTGTGTGTGTATGTATATGTGTATATATGTGTGTGTATATATGTATGTGCAAAATAAATATAAAGAGAATAAGCACAAATAAATACACAGCATTTAAATACAAGGCAGATTAGGAAGTAGGGGACTAGGAAAGTCTTCATGTAGAAGATGGTGTTTGTGCTCTATTTTGAAGCTCAAGTGACTGGTGCTTTAGAGGTTCAGGAGAAAAAGAACTCCTCTAGAACTGGAAGTCCCAGAAAAGGATTCTTTTGCTACCGCAGATGGAAGATCAGATCTTTGTTTTAGGCAAGAAGACCCAGGGAGGGGAAGTGGCTTTTGCCCCAGTAAAACTTTGGTCTTCTGACTTGCCATGTGATAGAGGACCTGAGATTTAGGACTAGAAGATCATCTGATACAATCTCTTCATTTCACAAGTAGGCAAACTGAGGCCCAGAGAGGTTAAAGCAATTTATCCAAAGTCCTATGGCAAATAAGCAACAGGAGCAGGATTCAATCCAATATCTTCTGCTGCCATATCTGGTCTTCTTCCCATGACATGGGTCTGCTTCTCAGATCACAGCATGTTGGTGCTAGAAAGGATCTTAGAGGTCACCTGATCCAATCTCCTCATTCTCTAGAGGCCCCTCTCTAGGCGATGACTTTTCTAAAATCACACAGGTGGCCTGTGGCAGAGCTGTGTTTCAAACCCAGGTCTTATAACTGAAAATCCAAATCTAAAAGTGCCTCTTGCCATTGCATGCTCCAATCTGTCAATAAGTTTTATGCAAGTTCTTAGTCTCTTCACAGTGCCATAGAGCACACAGAAAATAATAAGACATAATCCTTGCTCCTCAGCAACTTACAAATGACTTAGACAAAATAAAAACAATAACAATAACAAGCCATACTTTTTTTTTTATTCATTTCAACTCTTTGTGGCCCCATTTTACAGTTTTCTTGGCAAAAATACTGGAGTAGTTTGTTATTTCCTTCTCCAACTAATTTTACAGAGGAGGAAACTGAGGCAAAGAGAGTTAAGTGACTTGCCCAGGATCACACAGTTAGGAAGTGTCTGAGGCCAGATTTCAACTAATGAAAATGAGTCTTCCCGATTCTAAGCCCAGTGCTCTATCCACTGAGCCACTTAGCTGCCTCAACCTATATATATTCAGTGCAAACTGAGGGGAGTTCCTGTTATAGCTCAAAGGAATATATACACACACACACAAACACACACACACACAATCTATCTATATATACATACATCTATATGTACATATCTATATACACACACACACCCCTGTATATATATACATATATGTATATATGCACAACTATAGCTAATATTTATGTAGCATTTACTATGTGCCAGGCACCGTTAAATCCTTTACAATTATTTTCTCACTCAAAGGGTTGCTGTAGGCTGAAGAGTTTCATTAAGCAACCTATCATAGTGGAAAGGTACCGAAGGGAGACTTCAGAAAGAACCCTGAGTAGATCCCGTCTCTGTCTGGTCCCTGGTTTCCTCATCTATAAAATGAAAATATTAGACTAGCAGATCTCTTGAATCTTTTTTTAGTTCTGATACCCTGTGTGATTGCTAATAGAGCCTTTCAGGTCTGGGGAAGATTTTAGGAGCTAAAAGGATATCCGCCCCACCCTCCTTTACCTCCCCGCCCCCCCGCAAGATTCTACTCAAACCTTACTCCCTTATGACCTGTAGAAGGAATCAGTCACCACTCAGAGGCATCCCCAAGTCATTCCTTTGCAACTCTCAACCAAAACCTTCAAGGTAGTGCTTGGGGACTAAGGATTACAGTGATCTCCACTGTTCCAAGGTTCCCATCCTTCTCCCCCTTCATGTGCCTCACCTGGCCCTTGCCCTGAGTGGCAGAACTAAGCTTCCTTGGCCTCTGAGGTTCAGCCTAGAGAAAGAAGAAGAAAGCAAGACCCATAGCATCAAGGACAAGACAGGCCTAGCTAAAGGAGATGGAAGGGCTGTAGCAGAGTTGAATGTCAAGTCCCAATGCTTAGTGGGATTCAGGTCCTGAACTCTCATGCTTTGAGCTGCCCTAAAAGAACCACTGCCCTGGCCTCTTCCTGCCCTGGCCTCTCACTGCCCTCTCTCAACCTCCTATTGGCCATAGGATTATAGGATTTAGAGCTGGGGGGACCTTAGAAACCATCTCTTTTAATGCTGTCACTGCAAAGAAAATTGGGGCTCAGAGAAATTAAGGAACTTATTCAAAGTCACATAAGTAATAGATAGCAGACTTAAAATCCAAACCTAGGTTTTCGAACTCCAAACTCAGCGTAATTTCTACAATAGCTCCCTACCCCAGGCCATGCTGCGCTTTCTCCAGGGCTAAGGGAACTGATTCAGGGAAGGGAACCTGAGACCCTTCTCCTAGGCTTCAGTAAATGCTGAGCAAATATTACCTCAGGTTTCCCTGTGACTCAGTCACCAGGGCATCTCCCCTCCCCCATCCTCTGAAAAGTGATCTCCAATTCCTCTGTATCTATCTACCATGCTCTCTGAGTAACCAGGGCAGCCACTTTGAGCCTGTGCTCTAAGCTCCTATCATGACTAGTCATCGGCAAAGCATTCACTTGAAGAAAGAGTAAAGGATCTGAGGGTTCCAATCCTGGAGGCAAAGAGACTCATTTTGGGCCTTGATTTGAGAGGCTGGGGAGTATAGCTCAAGGAGAGGGAGGAGCTAGCAGAGGGATCAGATTTTTAGAAAAAATAGTCATAGAGGGGGAAGGAGAAACAGGAAAGGGCAATGTTATAGAAGGCAAGGAAGGAGAGAAATGGGGTGAGGTGACTGAAAAAAATAACTTGCATTGGCATGTGTTTTAAGGTTAGCAATGTAGTTTACTTATAACAACTTATAACAGCCTTGTAAGGTGTGTAGTACCAGTACCACTATCATTATTTAAAAGATGATGAAACTGAAGCTTCGAGAGGGGATGTGACTTGGCAATGGTCACGCTGCTCTTTAAGAGTCACAATGAAGGTCTTCTGATTCCAGTTCCAGTATTTTTTCTACTATTCCATACTGCCTCTTTTATTTTCCTGTTCTTTAAAACTCATTCCTTTGATAAAGAGCCCACATGTGAAAAAATATTGATAGCAGCTCTTTTTGTTATAGCAAATAACTGGAAACTAAAGGTGTGTCATTTGGGGAATGGATGAACTAATTATGGTAGATGATATAATGAATATTATTGTGCTGTAAGACATGACAAAAGGAATGACCTCAGAGACTTGTTTGAACTGATGCAGAATTAAATCAACAGAAAAAGAAGAATTTTTTCTATAATTACAACAAAATTGTAAATAAAGATAATCTTGATAGATTTACTAATTCTGATCATTGGAAGGACTACCCATAATTCCACAGTGGACCAGGGATAACACACTTCATGACAGCGTTGAGACGTAGTTTTAGATACAGCAAATGTGGGGATTTGTTTGACTTGGCACTAAGATTTTTTTTCTCTCCTCCCCTCATTGGGAGGGGAGGGAGAAGAAGAGGGAAGTGGTAATAAGCCTGCCTTCCCCTGCCCAAACAATAAAAGAGAGTCATTGAAGCATTTTTTAAATATAAAAAAAGAGATAATAAATGTAAAGTCAGAAAGAAACACAGATAAACATGACAGCTTTGAAAGTTACATGGTGAATTTATTGCATACTTAAAAGGTAAAGCAAATGTGTAAAAGAGGTTCTCAGTTTCATGGGCAATCCTTTTTTTCTGTTCTACTTTATACATGAAAATGCTGGTTTAATCTGGGGTTTGTTAAATTTAGAATTTTTTTTAAAAAACCAAAATTTTAAAAAAATCTCATCCTTCTGACTGTACCTCCTCCCATTTTTTTTAAGACTTCACTCCCACAATCTACATCTAGTACTCCTTTTCCTTAGGTTTTTTCCTTTCCACTTTCAAGCATGTTCAGGCCTCTTCTAACCCTAAACAAACATCCCTATTACCCCGATTCTTCTTATTTTTACACATACATTTATTTAACATGTTGCCTATATGACTCTATTTATTAGCCACTCATTCTTTTCTGAAGTCACTGCAGTCTGGATCCCATCTAATCCCAAATATAACAAGACTATTTTTCTAAAGGTCAGTTTAGGACTTCAAGTCTCTCTACTCTAATACAATTCTAAGCCCATTTTCTTTCTCACAAGAGGCCTTTTCTGGTCCCCCAACTGCTAGTGCCTTCCCATCTAGTCTTTTCCTACATGAACCTAGTTATTTATATGGTGTCTGTGAGCTACTTGAGAATAGGGGTTAGAGTTTTTTCCCCCCTTTTCCTCATATCCCTAGCACTTGACACAGTACTTGGCACATTTGGTAGTCACTTTACTAAGTGCCTGTTAGCTAATCAGTCATCAAACCCACTAGTATCTTCTTATTCCTCACCTCCATCACCTTCTGATATTTTGACAGCATTTTGACAATTTTTGCACTCATTCTCTCTCTCTTTGGCTTCTATAATTACTGAACTCATGTCTCTGTGACTTTTTTAAAAAATCTACATCCTCTGCTGGCTACTCTCTCTACCCACCCCCTCTTTGTGGGTGTCTCTGTTTTTGACTGTGTCCATCTATTCTTCTACTTTTACATGGTGATCTCATTCACTTACAAGACTTCACCATCACCTTTAACTAAATAACCACCAAATCCTTCTTCAGCCTTCCTTTTTCCAAAGCTCAAGACTTGTATCTCCAACTGTCTGCTGGACAGCTCCACTGAATATTCTGTTAGCATCATTTCAATTAATCCCCCAATCAGGCTCATTCTTTAATGTCTTTCAGACATGATTAATACACATAAATTCAATGACTTTTTATTAAGTGTTTATTATATGCAAGTCCCTGTGCTAGATGCTGAAGATAGAAGGACAGCTTACATTCTGTTGAGGTAGGAGAAGAAAGGGGAGTAGGGGGTGGGGAGGAGGATACACACACACACACACACACACACACACACACACACACACACACAGACATACACACACCAATATGATCCAATGCAGAGTGAGATAAACTCAGAGACTCAAACAAAATGTCATAAGGATGTGCTTTGATATAATGGGAAGGCTTCATTGAGGAGGAGGTACAAATTGTAGACAAGGAGAGACTTCAGGGAAGTTGGGATCATAGAAGAATCCAGTGTATCCAGTGCATATCAGGAGAAACAGGGAGGAAAAGAAATGGTTTGGTTGGTACCTAGAATTTATACAGAGGACAGAATAAGCTAAGTCTGGAAGGTTAGACTGGAACTATGTGGTTAAGGGTCTTGAATAATAGTATTAGTTTTTATTGTATTTGGGGGGCAACAGGGAGCCATCATTCCACTTAAGTCAATGGTAACATTAGAATCTGAGAAGTTTGAGAACCTGGTTTTGAATCTTAGTTTCCTAATACTTGCTACTTATATAACCTTGGACAAGTCTCTTAATCTCTCTCAGTCTCATTCTCTTATTTTCTGGAATGAGATGTTGCATTGGATAATTTCATAGGTTCCCTGAAATCTCCATCTTTCCCTCTTCAGTTGCTCCTATTCCTTTGTATTCCACTAAAGATATTCTCCTCAGATATCCAGGTTATGCCAATCTGTTCTGGCAGGTCCTCCCAAGATGAAAAAACTAAGCATAGGCTCAGGGATAGAGTGCATGTTTGCCTTTCCTCTAAAAGGGTAAGAGGCCCATCACCAGGAGGTTGGTAACCAGTTTCCCCTGATAATGACTCATGAAGAGGACTCCTTAGGAATAGTGGAGATGGGAGGCTTGAATGAAAGGAGCAACCATGCCAAACAAATCCTAGAGACTCAAATGTTGATTCTATCACTGACTCCTCACTCTAGCGCAAGAGGGCAGAGGGAGACAAGAGGGCAAAACTGTCTGAGGTCTACAAGGATAACAGTAAACTCAGCTGTTTTTCCTTTATGTCCACAGCTGGAGAAGGGGGTGGGGGGAGGTGGTGGAAGAGGAAGTCACTGTGGTTAGTGTTTTACTCTTTTCTGTTGTTTCCCAGAGAACACAACAGAACTGACTATGGAATTCAGACTGGTTTCTCTGGCCAGAGGCCTGGGGGCCAAGGGACCCTGTGGTGAGGGCCTGCAGTGGGGCATTAGGGGTGGGAAACATGTTTGGTATGCCAGACATGAAGTGACAAGGGACTAGTGGAAAACAATTTCCCCGGGATATGCCAAAGGGAATGTTGAGGAGGCCAGACTCGGCACTGGGCCCCCCAGGCTGCAGCCCTACCCACTTATGGAATCTCTTGGGGGCCCAGTGACCAGAGTAAGCAGCAATTATGGGTCACAGAAGAAACCACAAAGTCTTTGGCTCCTTGGCCCAATTCCCTCCATCCCCCGCCCCCCCATTCAACTCTCTAGCAAGAAAGGCAGACCACAAGCTGACCCAAGAGAATGGCATAATATAATGAAAAGAGTACTGTATTAAGATTCAAGGGAACTGAGTTCCAGCCTTGTCTCTGCCACTAACCCATTTAGACAAGCATCTTCCTCTCAGCCCCTTCATCTGTCCGATGGGGATTCTGCTAGCACACTCTCCCACTTCCATTCACTGGCTGATTAACCCCTTGCCTCTCATGCTGGATAGTATAACATTTGTCCATTTTATGGGAGCATGCAAATTGTCCCAGCACTTCAAGAAAGGATGCTCCAGCAGTCCTGAGTTCCTCTCAAACTTTTACCTACCCCCCCCCCCCCAGTCCCCTGAAATCCTCTGCAGCACGGAAGGGGACATTTAAATCCATGCACTTCCTGGTCACTAATATCAAGCATGCAGGCTCATTTTACCTCCCAGTTATCCTGATGTCCATTTTAAGAGGCTTGCAGATAAGTTCCTCATATTTACCTGCCCAACCCACATTCAATCAGCCTTGGCCTCTCCAAGGGAGAAGCCACAGAAATGGAAAAAAAAAAAAAAACAACATGAAAAAATAGCTCACATTGTTGTAGCACTGTAAGATTTACAAACTATTTTTCTCCAAATTCTATGAGACATAGTGTAAGTACTATGATCTCATTGTACAGACAAGGAAATTAAGGCTTAGAGTGGTACTGTGGATAGAGCCCTGGGTCTGGAGTCAGGAAGACCTGAGTTCAAATATGGCCTCAGATATTTACTAGTAGCTTTACCCCAGACAAGTCACTCTAACCTCTGTTTGCCTCAGCTTCCTCATTTATAATAATAGCATCTACCTCACAGAGTAGTGATGAGGATCAAATGATATAATCATTGTAAAGTGTTCAGTGTGCAAGACACTCTAAAGCTTACAATACCTGGAACATAATAAGCACTATGTAAATATTAGCTATTATTAGCTATTATTGAAGTGACTTGCTTCCAGTTACACAGCTTGTCTTTCACTGGTAAGTCCTCCTTCAGTGTCTCCTCAGATATTAGAAATTTTACAACTTGCTTTGGAAGATTCTGCCAAGTTGAAAAGGCTTCAGATACTGACCCAGGATAGCCTGTGTTTGTCTTTACTCTAGAAGAGCCAGGATTTGAACCAAGGGTCTCGACTTTTGGTCCAGAATTTTTATTTTTAAGTAATACATTTGATTGATGCCTTTTTTTAAAGATCAAAGTCATTTCCACCCGTGTACACACACACACACACACACACACACACACATACACACACACACACACACACACAGAGTGAGCCCTCCCTTGTAACAAGGAAAGTAGCTAAACAAAATCATTAGTTTTGTCTGTGACCATTTCTGACCATGTATGCAACACTCTGCACCAGTACTCTCCCACGTATCAAAGGAGTTAGGGACATTATCTCATTTTTCCCTTTAGAGCCAAGACTGGCCACTACTCTTACTCAACAATCAGCTTAATTTTAGTGTTTTTTTATCACATCATTATTGTCATTGTGTATGTTGTTTATCTCTGTTTATTTCGTTGTACATCAGTTCATGCAAATCTCCCCATGATTCCCTGAATTCTTTATATTTACTGCTTCTTATGGCACAATAATATCTCACAGTATGCATGTACTACAATTTGTTTGGCCAGTCCCCAATCTTTAAAGTCATCCAAGTTTTTGCTATTGCAGAAAGTGCTACTATGAGTATTTTGGCATATAAGGGGCCCTTTTGTCTATCTCAGTGATAGGATCTCTATCTCAAATAGTATGAACAGGTTAGGGACTTTACTAACATAATTCGTTTTGAAGAATGATTGAACCACTCCGTGGCTCTACCAACACATGTCTCCATCTCCCCATTCTGGGCATTTCCCCTGGCTGCCCCCCTGGACTTTGAGCTCTCACCTTTCTTCTCTCCTTCTCTTGGCTTCCCTGGCTTCCTTTGAGACTCAGGTAAAATTCCATTTTCTATAAGAAGCCTTTCCCTGTCCCTGCTAATGCTTCCCTCTGAGATTATCTCCAATTGACCCTGTACGTATCTTATTTTTACAGAGTTGTTTATATATTGTCCCCTTGCCTCATTAGACCATAAGCTCCTTTGCCTTTCTTTTTATCCCAGTGCTTAGCAAGATGCCTCTCATGAAGTAGGTGCCTAATAGATGATTGGTGAATTGCTTCTAATCCATCTCTATAACATGACTAATACGAAAATATGTTTAGTATAAAAGTATATGTAGAGCCTATATCAGATTGAATGCCATCTTGGGAAGGGGAGAATGAGTGGGAGAGGGAGAAAATTTAGCACTCAAAATCTTATGGAAGTGAAGGTTGAAAACTAAAATTAAATAAATTTAAAAAAATAAATGTTTGGTGACTTGACTACTAATTGTGCCTGTATGCCTGCAATAAACAAAAATTTAAGTGCTTACTAGATGCCAGGCATTGCACTAGGTGTGGGGAATATTAAGACAAACACGAAACAGGCCCTCCCTTCAAGAAGCTTACTTTCTCTACCATTGACTATTTCTGCCTTTCATCTTCTTAGCCAGTTTGCCAGGTGTGAGGTGAAACCAGAGCTATTTTAAACTGTGTTCCCCTCACTATTAGTGCTGAAGCAATGATTCATAGAGCATGTGATTCTTTCTTTTTAACCATTCATCTCCTTTAACCTTTAAAGGACTATTAGCTATTGGTCTCCCAGTCTCATATATTTGTGTTACTTTCCTATGTTATCTTGGCTGTCAGACTTTTACCAGAGATATTTGATGCTCCCATGCCAACACAAAGGCGTGCATAAGCTCAGCCTCGTTCTCCAGTAATCCAAGCCTGGAATGCTCAGAGGGGGCTCTTATCTTCCTTTCCACAGGAAGATTCTGAGACCAGAAATAATTAAGCAAGTGATCAGAATCTCATAGCCAGATCAGGCCGGGAAAAGATTAGAGTCTACCTCTGCCTCTCTACTTGAGACTACTTCCTTCCTGAGCTTCAATGCCCCAATCAAGAATGACTCCCCTTCCTCACTGCCTACTTTCAGGGCCTTTCTCCTCCAAGGAGCCTTCTCTGACTTCTATAACTAGCACTAATCCTAGAAAGAGAGCTGGACTTGTAGTCAAAAAACTGAGTTCAGTTTTCTCATCTGTAAGTTGGGGATGTTAACATCTGCAACTTCTCACCTCATAGAGGTGTTGTAAAATAAGTGCTTTGTACATTGGACAGCACCACAGAAAGGCAAGTTGCCATGTTACTATTATTACTAGGGTTTTTATGGTCTGTACTACATAATCCAGCACTCGGTCATATGCTATATTGTTTTGTTTTCTAGTCATTTCATAAACACCTTCCCTCACTGCTAGGGTGAACAGGGAGCATGTGTGGGGTGTGTGTATGGGCTGGAAGAAGGGAGGCGGCTCATAGGACCTTGAGAGGGGTGTGCCTTAATATTACGTGAGCATCTGTGTGAAGGGCAGAGAGGAGAGAGCAGAGACTAGAAGCAAGGAGACTGATTTCAATTAGGAGCTGATTTCAATAGTCCAGGGTAGCCATGATGAAATCCCAGGTTAGGAAAGAAAAGAGGATGGAGATGTTGGCGAGATATAATCAGCAAGAGCTAGCAACCAATTGCTGTGAGAAGTGGGCAATGGGAAAAAAATAGATGTGGCTTCAGAGTTTCAAACCTTGGTGACCAGAAGAATGGTGAGGTAATCAACAGACATAGAGGAATCTGGTAATGGTCCAGGTTTAACAAGAAAGAAAATGAGTCACATTTTGGGCACCTTGAACTTGATGGGATCAGAGACATTCAAATAGAAGTGACCAGCAGGCAGAGATGTGAACCCGTATTTCAGGAGAAAGACTAGAAAGATATATAAGTTTATATATTGTAAGTGTTACTAGGGGTGACAAATGGAGCTAACAATATCACCAAAGAGGAGAAGAAAAGAAAATCCAGGAAAGAACCTTGGGAAAAACTAGTCTTTAAGGTTTGAAACTGGATAAATAAGGAGACTGAGAAGGAGCAACCAGACAAACTAAGAGGAGAACCAGGAGAGAGTGGTCATCACAGAGGCTCCGAAATTCAGCCTCTTTATCTGTAAAATGACAATACTAGCTAATATTTATATAACATTGTAAAGTTTGCAAAGCACCTTATATATATTATCTCATTTCACCATCTCATTTTTTTTATGGATAAAGAAACTGAGTCTGAGAGATTAAATCACTCTCTCAGGGTTACACAGCTAGAAAGTGTCTGCAGCAGGACTTGAACTCAGGTATTCCTGACTACAAGTCAACATTCTGTCCATTACACCATCTAACTACCTACTCTCCCTACCTCAGAAGAATGTTAACAGGAAAGCACTTTGCAAATCTTAAAGCACTGGAAAAATGTGAACTAGCACTACTAGATTCCATTATCCCTAATACGTCCCATGAGCTGATAATCTGGGCTCTGTAGGCATTACATCTTGTAAGAGAAGTCAATTCTACATTGCCTCTAAATTAGGCCTAATTTAACTGAAGGCCTTGTTTGGTTTCACTTCGGTTGTAATCTTGGTTCTGATACTTTCTCCCTATGCAACCTTGGGAAAATCACTTAATTTCTTTGGACCTCAGTTTCTTCCTCTATAAAAAGAGGAAGTTGACCCAGATGACCTCTAAGACCCTTTCCTAATTCTAACATCCGTGATCCTTATGTCCGTAAGGTCTAGAGTAGAGGCCCTAAGAGGTGGGTCCCAGGTTTGCTTTTACAAACAAAACAAAATAGTGAATGAGGTCACCACCACTGCTTTTTCGGGTTCCTCCCATGGCCTGGAAGAGGTTACCCAAGTCTAGATGTTCCTTGGAGGAAGCAGAGGTAGAATAAAAAGGAAGGACACTATGGGGGCTGTCAATCATAGCTGCTTCTGGGTCCTCTGTTGATGGTAACTGTGGGCAGTGACCCAAGGCCTACCAGCCTCCTATTCTCCTCCCCCTTCAAACAGAATCACACCCCACAGGGGGATGCCAGGGTTTGCACAAGAGGGTGATGAATCTTTCACTACTAGGGTTGGGACGGGGAGCATGTGTGGGGTGTATGTATGGGCTGGAAGAAGGGAGGAGGCTCATAGGACCTTGAGAGGGGTAAGGAAGATGACGCCAAGGCTTGTGGCTACAACAGGCCTTGGATGTCCAGTCTGTGGGGAAAGGGGGGGAAGGGAGGGAGAGTCCAGACTTCCTGTTAACTTGAGTACTTTGTAAAGGAAAGGAGAAGTATAGTCATTAGGGTTACAGGAAGATTAGTTGGACAGTCTCCCAAGCTGGACCTTCCCTGTTTAAGATCCCCTGAAGATCATTGAGCAGTGACCACACTCAGTGTTCCTCCTGCCACTGACTCAATCATTTCCTTTTGTTCCAGCAACTCTCTACTGTCTATTGCACAAAGGTGACAGTGGTTGACCAGTCAGGCCACTGAGATGATGGAATCAGGCCAAGAAAAACACAAGCACAAGTCAAATCATTGAATGTCAGATCTGGAAAGGGTCCTAATATATGAGGTCAGCATTGGAAACATTTATTAAGTACCTACTATGTGCAGGACACTATGCTAAACATTGGGAATCCAAGAGAAAGATGAAAATAGTCCCTGCTCCCAAACAAAATAATACTAGGCTGTCAGAGATAAGAGGGAACTTCAAATATTAGAATTTCAAAGCTGGAAAGGAATCTAGAACAAAGGGCTGGAAAGGAATCTAAAACAAAGGATGTCAAAACTAGGAGGAAGACAGCACATAAACCATCAGAGCTAGAAGAAACCTTAGAAAATTAGCGCATCAGAGTTGGAAAAGAACTTAGAACAAAGGATGCCAGAACTAGAAGAGAAGTCAGATACCATCTAATTCAACCTTCTAAGTTTAGGGAGGGTAAGATTAGCTCAGAGAGCTGATAATAAATTCACCTCCCAATTTCACAGAAAAGGACAAGAGCTCTTTCTAACAATTCCTATCCAAAAAACCCTCAAGAGGGAGTGAGTTTCTAGAATATCAGGGCAATTCTCCTTGACAATTTCATGGAGGATGATGTCTAGGCTCTTTTTTTGATCATGGCTTTCAGGTAGTCCCATAATTTTTAAATTGTCTCTCCTGGATCTATTTTCCAGGTCAGTTGTTTTTCCAATGA
>JAQQSK010004703.1:0-12500 GCA_028658325.1 Potorous gilbertii | reverse complement strand
TTTTTTTTTTTGTTATTGATACGCAGTATTTTATGAGGGAACGTGGCGTTTTTTCCCTTCTCTCATTATGTGTGCTCGCGCTAGAAATATCATCTGAGAAGATCTCCAAAACCGCTCAGAAAAGTTTGAAATCGATGGACAAACATTTGAAACCAACGTCAAAAAGACACTTCAATACGACTGGCCCTGTAGGATTATTTTTCAGTAAAGTTCGAACAAAGTAAATGAAATCAAACTATCCTGGTAATTTAAAATCGAGATGTTTACCACTTGTTGCTTGAATTATCTTTTTTGTGCCTTTTCTAAAGCTACCATTTTATTAATCAACCAATCAATATTTATTAAACACCTACTATAGTGTGTCAGGTATGGTGGTAAGCACTGGGGATCCAAGAAAGTGGCAATAACAAAACAAAAACAAACAAACAAATAACCCGGTTCCTTCTTTCAAGGGAGCTTACAATCTAATGGGGGAGACTACATGCAAACAAATATGCATTTATATGTATGTACATATCTGTCAAGTTATACAGAGGATACATAGTAAATAATTAAGAAAGGGAAGGTACTTCAATTAAGAGAGGTTGGGGAAGATTCCTGTAGAAGATTGGGATTTTAATTGGAACTTAAAGGATGTCAAAGAGATTAGTTAGCAGGGAGAACATTCCAGGCATGGAGGGCAGTCAGAGAGAATTCCTGGAGCTGAGAGATGAGAGTCTTATTTATAGAACAGCCAGGAGGCCAGTTCCGTTGGTTCAAAAAGTACATTGTGGGGTTAAGAGGTAAGACGAGAAAGATATGAAATGGGTGGTGGGTTATGATGGGTTTCGTAATGCTAACTAAGGCACTTTGTTCTGTATTTGTTGCTGGAGGCAATAGGAAGACACGGGAGTTTACTGAATGGAGAGACGTGACATGATTGGACTTGTGTTTTAGGAAAATCAGTTTTAGTGTCCCAGTGGAGGATGGATTGGATGGTTGAGGCAGACTCACCAGAAGCCTCTTGCAATAATCAAGGCATGAGGTAATGAAGGCATGCACCAGCTTCATGGCAGTGTCAGAGGAGAGAAGGGGACCGTTCGAAGAGATGATGCCAAGATAAAGTCATCAGGCCTTGGCAACTGTTTGAATGTGTAGGTTGAGACATAATGAGGAACGCAGGATGACTCCACAGTTTTGAACTTGAATGACCGGGTGTTGCTCTCTACAGTAATAGGGAAGGGAGAAGGCTGTAGGAGGAAAGACAGTAAGTTTTGTTTCAGAAGTTTTGAATTTAAGATGTTTACGGGACATTCAGTTTGGGATGTCTGAATGGCAGTGGGAGATGTGAGATTGGAGGTCAGCTGAGACACTGGAGCAGGAAATGGAGATTTCTTGCTTGGATGGAAAACCAGCGAGTGGGAGTATATCCCAGAAATTCTTTTACTACTATTATGCACCCAGGCCTGTGTTCTGAAACTATGACACCTGTTGTGTGAGTTTCTAGATGCCTTATGGTAGAATGCTGTCCCTCCTCACGTAAAACTTTGGAATGTCTAGCTACCTTGAAGACAGACTCAAAAATGATTTTAGAAGAAAAAGCCAGGAAAACTGGAATGCACTTTGGAAGTAGATTTAGACCCACATCTCATGACACAAGCCAAGATAATTAATTTCCAAATGGACACGTGACCTGAATATAAAAGGTTACATTGTAAAACAAATTCGAGGGGCAAGGAAATTACTTTCAGATCTACGGATAGAAGAGTTCATCACTGTACAAAAGGTAGAGAGGATCATACAAGGAAAATGGATAATTTTGACTGCATGAAAAATTTAAAAGCTTTTTGCATGAATGTATCAAAAGTAATGAAAATTAGATGGGAAATGAGAACAGGGAAAAATCTTTGCAACAAGGTATTTTTAAAAAATAAAGATGTATTAGGAATGAATTAAAATTGATAAGACTAATAAGCCTTCCCTCAATAGACAAATGGTAAAAAGTTATCAACAGGCAGTTTTCGAAAGAAAAAATTCAAGTTATCGACAACTGTATGAGAAATGCTCTACCCCATTAATAATTAGAGAACATATTGTGGTACGTGAATGTAATGGATTATAGTACCATAGAAATGATGAATGGGACAATTTTGGAGAAAAATGAAAGGCTTCTTGTGATATCCTCTAGCGTCCTTCCCTACATTCAGTGATACATCCAGGATCCTTTCTCCTCCTGAAAACTTCCCTGATTTCCAGTTTGAATGATTCTGTAACTCATATGATCCGCGCCCTTTCAACTTCGCCATTGTCTCATGGCTACCCCCACCTTTTCCACTTGTCTGTCCGCGTTCTATAGTATTTATAATATTTTGTTAACTCCGAGAGGACAGAGTACGAGTAATTTATGAATGTCCAATGGCCCAAAGCTACACTGCCTCATAACAGTTTACTCAAAAAAAATAAAATAAGGTAAAATAAACACTGACAACCTGTGTTTCCGCCCGGTTTCGAACCGGGGACCTTTCGCGTGTTAGGCGAACGTGATAACCACTACACTACGGAAACCAACTCCGCCGGCCTAGTTTCATGAAAGCAGACTCTTGAAAAAGTTCAGCTTTTCCTGAGATATTTCCTGTCTCCCTCCTATCAAAATGTCTTGTCCCTAGATTTGAATTTTGAGGAATCTTATACCTGTTCTTATCTACTTCCTCACTAGTCTTCTCCTAACTAGTCCAAAACCACGTCGTCTCTCAGTCAAACAACACACAACCAAGTCCTCTATTATATCACACTCTCGGCTACTGCCTAGGCTCCTGATCTCTGTCTCTCTGTCTCTGTCTGTCTGTCTGTCTCTCTGTCTGTCTGTCTGTCTCTCTCTCTCTCTCTCTCTCTCTCTGTCTGCCTGTCTTTCTGTCTGTCTCTCTCTGTGTCGCTGTCTCTGGCTGTCTCTGCCTGCCTGTCGGTCTGTCTCTCCTCCGTGACTCACAATATTGAAATTAACTGCTGGTTCCACAAAAGCTACGGTGCAACCCGCAGGAACCCCAATCTTGGCGGTTACTGCTTCCTCCTCCCCTTTCCGAGGCAAACCTGGGTTTGCCTGCCACCTCTATTCTAAATCCTGGCTGGCCCGGAGTCCTCGGCAGTCGCCGCCATCCTCGAATGCTGTCCTCACGGATCCCCTAATGCTCCCTTTTTCCTTTGCGCTTTCTGTATGGGCCCTGGCCTAGTAGTCTCCCTTTCAGAAGAGCCGAGAGGTCCTGCGCAGCAGGACTTCGGTGCCGGAATCTGCAGGACAAATGTCCTCTGAACTACAAGGCTAGGGCATCCTACTCATGTCCCGCTTGGGATCAGCGAATCTGGTCTTCATTTCGCTCATTTGTTCCTGGGGAAGCTTTCACTGGCTTTGCTGCTATGCGGCTGGGACTGTGGGATAGCAGGATCCCGACGCTTCGCGGCTGGGCCGAGCAGATGCTAACTCAGGAACGCTAACCTCTTTAACTACAAACCACCGCTCGCTTGCCACACCAGCCCCTTCTTGATTCCGGATTCCCACCCAACTCCGCCCTCATGGACCCAGCAACTCTCCCAGATGTTGTCATGTCAGCAGCTTCTCTTAGTGAATCTGAGTAAGTAAGGGAAACCTCTAATTTTGGAGACTCCTGGATATGGACGAATTGGGATTTCTTTCCTTTTCCTAAATTTGAATTGCCCAACTGAATTTGTTAGGGTGGAGAAAACTTCCCACCCTTCCACAGCTAATGAAAACACCTAATAGGGCTTAGAGTTGAGCAAGAAGGTACTGACCTGTTAGAAACTTGTATTTTGCCCGAAGCGTTTGGTAGGGCAGCTGGCCTTTGTTTGGCTAATAGGATGGCCTCTACAAAGACAAGGCTGCTAAGCCTAGGAAGTGAGTCGAGGCATTGCTGAAGCAGCAATTAGCTTTGAGGAATGTGATCCCTCCTCTCTACTAGAAGAGGGATGGAAGAGGGCATTTCTCTCGGTTCCTCCTCCCTTCCTCTTAGGGGCTTCACCTCCAGAAGCAAGTACTTAAGCGTAAGAAAACCAAGATGCAGCTGGGAGCCAGACACCAATTTCACTTACCTCCCTTGCCCTTCCCACCAACTATACACAGAGTAAGTGGGCTAGAAATTGCTTAAATGACCTTCATCTGTATTAGATGAGAAGAGAGCGGTCTATGATGGATTCGCACTCTGGCAGTTTGAGAATCTAGTGGTGGGGAAAAAAAAACAAACCAACAAACAAAAAAAAACCAAACCAGACGCAGGGAGCTAAATCTGCCTAGCAGAGACGCTTCGCGTGAGATAGTTTTTGAGAGGGCGGGTGGGTAGCGAGGTGAGAACTCCAGGAGAGAAAGACCTAGGCTCCTGCAGCGTTGACTGAATTCGCTTGTGCTTCACTACCAGTTTACCAGGTTCCCTTTCTTTCCACCAACTCTGAGTGTTTATAGAAGAGGATGCTACAAGTTACAGGGTTGGGTGCGTATATTCTGCAGCTGATTTGGTCCTCCTTTGCCATTGTAGTAAATGCGTTGAGCTAACTATATCTATTGGCTGACTGCTACTGGAAGCACCCCCTTCCCTCTGTTTTCCTCTCCCCTCCCCGCTCCCGGTGAAAGGGTCCTGAGTATAGCTTAACGAGTGCGAATATAGAAAATACCCTTAATTGTCTGGCGTAGTAGTTAACCCGCAGGGGACCCAACATTCCAGGTCTTTTGTGAGTTGAGTGGGGTAACTCTCAAGAGTATTTTATACCTGGAAGAGAGGAAAGATAATAATTACAATCTAGAGGTAGCGAGAAAGCATCGGATGTGAGGGAGGTAAAGAGTAGAAAGAAAAGACTTTGCCACTTTATTCTTTCAGTCTCGCAGGGTTGTGATTTTCCAAGTAAGACCTGGCCTCCTAAGATCTCCCACCCTCAAAGAAAAAAATGTTGCAAAGACTTTACAATGACCGCTAAAAACAAAGAAACCAACCTCTCAATCAAAGCAAGACAAAATGAAGACAAAGGAAGCCACCTTTTCGTGGTGGACGAGGTGGCCGAGTGGTTAAGGCGATGGACTGCTAATCCATTGTGCTCTGCACGCGTGGGTTCGAATCCCATCCTCGTCGGTTTCTTTCATTGTTTGGGATTTTGATAACTCGTGTTTCCTCAGTCTACTTCTCCAAGGGGATTTTGTACAAAGTCCCTAAAGAACCGACTTCTTCCATTCTTCGACGTGGAAATTATACGCGTTGAGATTTGTATCTTGCCACTGGATGCCAGATGGCCCAGGAGGGTAAAGTGACACTGGGGACCTTTCACAGTCACTTAAATCCAATTCACTTGGCACAAACCGGGGCATCATTTTCCTGAGGTTAGGGTCAAACAACAACATACCCCTCACATGCACTTCTTCACAATCAGTGCCTGAGGATGTCTAAGGGGCGCCAGGGGAAAATAAAAGACTATTCCAAGAGCACTTGGTTAAAATCTTCACCTCCACGCTTCTTAGACTCATCACATTATTTTTTCAATACATACTTTTCTAAGCCTTTGGTCAAAAGGTTTTCGAAAGTGCATAGGTACAATGTGGGGAGAGAGAGGATTTCTGGGAGGGGTGAGAGACTGGGGATCGGCGTTTTCGAAAGCTACGTCCATGAAGAGGAAGTGTGTCGGGCACCGGGAAGCTGGAAAGCGTAGGTGTATCAGTGTCGTGTTTGTGCTTTATGGGAGAGGTACGCAGTTGGCTTAGTTAGAGAAAACTTTTGGCTATAGTGAGTCTCCTAGATTAGGGTATATGGTAAATGATGGAAGAGCTGCCATTTATTTGTGTAAAAAGAACAAGCACCAACACAGAATCATATTACACCTAGAAAGACTGGCGGTAAAGATGATCCTGCTGGATGTAGTCGTGGCCGAGTGGTTAAGGCGATGGACTAGAAATCCATTGGGGTTTCCCCGCGTAGGTTCGAATCCTACCGACTACGGTCAAACCGCTGAGCGTTCTAAGGAGGTCAGCAATTTTTATGTAGTTCTAACACATAATATCTTCTCCGCAGTGACAAATTAAAAAAAAAAATCAACTCTTTTCGTAAAGGGGAACTACGTGGCGTAGTAGCCAAAGGATACTGGACTTGAAGGCAGAAAGACCTAACTTCAAATCTGACTTCAGGCACTTAGGATCGCTGTAGATCTTGAACAGATCACTACCCTTCTGTGTCTCAGTTTCCTCATATGGAAAATGAGGATGGTTAAAAACACCCAGCTTCCAGGATTGACATGAGCATAAATATTGGTAAAAGCTTTATACCGTATAAATGTTAGCTATTTACAAAGACATCCAAATTCTCATCAAATTTGCCAAAGACAACTATTTCACTGGGAACTACAAGCCAACAGTGTGTGACAGAGTTGGCATCCAGAAGGATCTTGATAGACTAGAACATTTGGGATATCTAACAAGATGAAATTCAATAGGTTTTAAAAGCAACGTCTTACACTTGGGAAGAAAAAACTTCAATGAGAAAAAGAAAAGTTTGAACTTTGATTTAGCATACACTTTAAATCTATGGCAAAAAGGCATATCTGTATGATTGGCCACGTAGTATACACCCTTCAAATAAGGAAATGAAATCAAATCATTGTTTTGTAATTGTAAATGGAGATCTGTCATATGGGGGTGAGGTGGGGTGGAAAATACTTCACCCTTTGCCATCCTTAAAAGTGCCCCTTTATGGGGAAGTAGGTGATGGAGTATAATGTAGCAATTCTTTAACTCTTGGTATGCTCCCTCCTCTCTTCTCTCCTGACATTATGACGTTCACTATTCAAGTCCTCATCTCTGCCCCACTCCCCACTCCTAGAAGGCTCTCTGTTCTCACCTCTGACTTTGGAATGTCTAGTTCCGTTGAAGACTGAGATGAAGTAACCCTTCATACAAAAAGACTTTTCTGGTTCCATCCTCCCTATCTTCCCCAGTTTTGAATCCCCTCCCCCAATTAATTTGCATATATTTTATATTTATTTATCTCTCCGCATGTTGACTTTTCATTGGATTTAATTTAAATCAAAATAATTTGAGAATCATAGGCACAATAGTCCTGAGAGGGGCAGCAATTCTCAGACCATCTTGCTATCAGCTCAATCCCTAAGGGAGAGAGAGGAGGAAACATATGACAGACAAGTCATCATCACCGCCACCTTGACCATCACTCCCCTCAGATTCTGATGGAGACAGTTCAGAATTCTGAACCCAAGAGCCGTGCTAATAACAGAGTTTCAAGTCAGAGGCTATTTCATTTTCATATCCTCAGTATCTGGCATATACAGTCACTTTAAATAACTTACTGTTAATTGCTAAATCAAAAAGCCTAACAGTTACTGCGAGCTTTCACCCCAAGTACTTTTGGCTGTGTGTGCAGACAACATTGGCTTGTTCACTGATGCAAACTCTCTTGACTGACATCTGAAGCATTTTGAGATTTAGTCTCTGACCTATTCTAAGAGGCCAGCACACCTGCCCCTGCATTTTACCATCCCATCTCTCTCCTTTAATCAAAATTCCGTATCTTCTCTCCTTTTATTGTAAATCCAAAACCCGTGGGGTGGGGGAGAGGAGGATGTTTGAAAAGTGTTCCTCTCTAATCCTAATCCTTGTTGATTTTATGAATGATACCTAACTTCTTACTGTTTCAGATGATCCTTTGTGGGGAAATCTGCTGAACAGAGACATCACTGGCTCAGGGCTAGGTTCGTTGAATTAGTGATAAAAGTTAATATTTATATAACACTTGCAAAGCATAATACACATACCAGTACATGTAATATACATATAAATGTGTGTTAATATATTATTGGATGTAGATAGCAACACAACAAGGCCATATTTTAATTTTACTTTCATAACTCAAGTATTTTCAGTGGAAGAAAATGCTACTCTCCAAAGCACATGGGTGTTTATTTTGTGGGGGGAAATCAGATGGACTTTTTTTTCTTTACAGCAAATATTCAAAGTCTTCTGTGGGCACAGGAGGGGACTGATAGGAAGTCAGAGGGCAATGAGGAGAGAGAAATTTCAATAATTTCATAGGCAGTACAAGGACTTCATTCAGACTCTGGGAATCAGTTAAGTAGCAGTAGAAGAAAAAAAAAAACCACATGAAAATAAAGGAGGCTGCCCCTTTCTAACAGTCAGGGGGTCAGTGAGAATCCCAAATGAGAACCATACCCCTGCAGCAGATTCATTGCCAATGTTTTTGACCAGGTAGATCTTAAATCCCCAGGACATTGGCGTACTGTTCTATGGAGAAAACTTCTTTGGGAAAATGCATGTGAAAACAATACATCTTCTAGCCAAAACTGATTAGTCTGAACTCCCTCTTGGGAGTTCTGAACAAAGGATACCAACTGTGAGTTCAAGAGAAGACTCCAGGACAAAAGGGGCAAGAAAGAAATGGAATTGACTTAAAACAGCTGATATTGGTGGGGAATAATTATGTGTGAAATAAGTGGGGTAAACATGTATCATCTCTAAGATCCAGCTCTAACATTTCACAAACTGTCCACATATGTTATAACTGAAAGATATCCAACTCTACAAGGAAACAAAGGATGGCCTTCTGAAAAATCCAGTTACATGAGCCATAGAAAGGTTCAAAGTGGGTAATTTGGAAAAACCTTAACTGGACAATGAGAAGAATGCCTTAACTGTGTGTAGTCTGGGAAATTAGCATATAGAGGTACCTGCCTGCATACCTTCCTGGCAGGTGTTATGAATGGGTTCTTTGTTCTATTGTAGGATTCTTTGAACAGCTACACACATTCATATACTCCATTCCTTGATAGCGCTGGCTCTCAGATAGAAGATTCCAAGCAGTGACTGGAGTTTGGGCTGATTTCAGTATTAGTAAATGGCAGAAATTCTCTCCCATAATCTCCTCTTTGTACCCCCTCAACCTGAGCTGGGAATTCTTTTCCTTTTTACATTTTGCTTGTCCTCTCTCCCTCATAATCCTCTCATTTAATGGCATAGACGTAAGTCACAGACAATGGACATACGTTTTAAAAGCAATAATACCTAGTTTAAAGGCATAGATCAGCATTAAGCAAACCAGAACAATGTGCAATTGGACTCAAAGCCAGGGAAGGGTGCTTGGACAGGTCTTAGAGACTCTCACCTGGCCTCCGAGCTCTTCTCTTCATCTGAGCTGCTCGTTCTCACCTCTCAGCTCCTCTTTTCTCATCTTTTGCTCACCTTTTCCTCAGCGTTTTCTGAAAAGCACCTCTCTGTTGTCTTCAGTGATCACTTGAGGAAAAAGGGAAAGGGACGCTGAATCCAGTGCTGTGACTTGGATTTCATTGGAAGTTGCTGCAGAGAGGATGAAGAAAAGTGGGTAAGATTTCGGATTCCCACCAGCGTCATCTTTGTTTTGGGACTCTACTCCTTGCAACATCAGCGGCCTGGCTCCAAACCTCTCTACTTTTGTTCATTAACATATCCAAAGATAAATAGTAATGGAAATCCTGCTCATTGCTAACGTAAGTCATTGTTATTAAACTCTGGACAAGACGAAAAAACAAATAAACAAACCTAAAAAACCAAAACCTTCCAAAACACAGAATTTGTTAATTGAGCAGTTAGATGAGACTTGGGAGATAATAAGATGTGCACACACTGACCCCTAAAGGTTAATGAGAGGATTTTCCTTCAATATGTTCTGGATAAGGTTGGGAAGGAAGGAAGGAAGGAAGGAAGGAAGAAAGGAAGGAAGGAAGGAAGGAAGGAGGGAAGGAAGGAGGGAAGGAAGAAAGGAAGGAACTGTTTCCTCTGTCTCTGTATCTTTGATTGTTTGTTACACTAAAGGGAAGTACCTTCTTTACAGAACTTTATCTTGTTCGGTTTCCAGCAGTTTGCCTTGGTGTCCCCCTATTGAGTTCAATAGTTCAAGGAAACGATTAGTTTGCCTTATAATGATGGATGGTGATAACGATAAAATATCCAGTATTTTATATAGCTCCTAAAGGTTTGCAGAATACTTTACAAATTTTATCACTCCAGTAATTTGCCCGTGATCACACGTCTAGCGTCCCAGGCCTCATTTGAGCTGAGAGTTTTTCTGATTCCAGGCCAACGCTCCATCCTCTGCACCATCCCTGAAGCCGAGCCTGCCTCCTTGATCAGGAGACACCTCACCTAGGGGAAGAAATCGGATCTGAGAAGAAATAGCAAGAGGGGTCGGCCATGCAGTCAAGCCTCCGAAGGCTCACAGAGGCGGGAGAGGAGGGAGGAAGGGCCTTTCAAAACCAACGTCCGGCATCTTGAATGCCAGAAACGCATTTCCTTGAGTCCCGAACGTAGGTGTTCATGTGCGAAGTCAAAGGGACACTCTTAGGACATTCTTATGGTGGACATACCAAGGGGCTAGCGAGCCGTGTAGGGGAACGGCGAATGCATAAAGGAAGAGGGACTGGGGCAAGGTGTGATGGTCGACAAATTCCAAACTTTTCCCGTATTGACACTCACAAAGGCCCTCGAGATCTCAGACGTTGAACCTTGAGCCGGTCTGTGGCTGCTACAAAACCCAAAGGGCTCGTCCGGGATTTGAACCCGGGACCTCTCGCACCCTAAGCGAGAATCATACCCCTAGACCAACGAGCCGAGACAAGGGAACACCGGAAAGCTTCTCCTCTCTCGCCCAAGTGTCCCTCTTGCTCCAGACCCAGAAACAGCGGTCTCCTCAGCGAACTGTCATAATCTCTCCGAATGAACGAATCCAAGGGCAGACTCAACGCCACTCCCCGATTCAACTTTCGCCGACTACAGGACGCCACCACTTCACCCCAAGCCAGGGGACCCTCAGTCTAAAATCACCTAGCTGGGCTAGACTAGAGAGTCACCAAATACACAGAGCCTAATTTGGGGACTTTGTCAACTTACGCAAGGGACGGGGAGAGGGGAAGGCCTGCCATTAAGGGCTCCTACCTGTAATTCCAGCTCCCCAGGAAACTAGGAAGGAGAATTGAGCGATTGCGCCTTGATCCTGGAATCTATCCCGCTCCTCTCCAACTTTCCCAAGGGATTCAAGTGAGGGCTCACATTGTTTTTCTAAGCCAAAGATTTCGCCCCTTCACTGACAAAGGACGCCAGACTGTTGCTCGTTCTGAGGTGTTTCAAATGCTAGACTGGTCCTCAGAAAACATAGATGAGGGCGGATGGCATTCCAGCAACAGGGGACAGACAGCTTGTGTTATTGTACCCAGTGGGAGGACTGTAAGGCAGTGGCGTCCCGCTTAGAGAAGCTTGGGGCAAGAACTCCTGAGATGTGACCAGCGTCCTTTGCTGAACTCATTATCTTCCCCCCCAAACTTTTCCCCTTTTTCTAATTACCGCCGAGGGCACCACTATCCTTCCAATCACCCAGGTTCACGACCTCACATCCCTGACTCTCCGTCTCTCTCTGTCTCTCTCTCTCTCTCTCCCTGTCTCTGTTTCTCTCTGTCTCTGTCTTTCTCTGTCTCTCCCTGTCTCTCTGTTTCTCTGTGTGTGTCTCTGTCTCTCTCCGTCTGTCTCTGTCTCTGTCTTTCTCTGTCTCTCTGTCTCTTTTCTCTCTCTCTCTCTCTGCCTCTGTCTCTGTCTGTCTGTCTGTCTGTCTGTCTCTCTCTGTGTCTCTCTCTCTCTGTGTCTCTTCTCTCTCTCTCTCTCTCTCTCTCTCTCTCTCTCTCTCTCTCTCTCTCTCTGTCTCTCGCTAGTCAATTCTCAAGTCTTGTCGATTTTACCTCTGTAACATCTGCCTTGGACTTGCTAATAATCTTTGTACACCTCGGCCCGTCCGTGTACTCTGAAATTCAGAGGCCTCCTTGGCAGCCTTTCCCGATTCCCCTTCCCTCGACTGAATGTCGTCTCCTCAATTCATCCTGTATGCGTGTTGTTTGCATATATAGTTGTTTTGCATGTTATCTCTTCCATAAGCCAGTGAGCTCCTTGAGAGCGGGGGACTTTTTAAATCATTGATTTATTTTGGTCCCTTCTTTGTCTCTCTAGCACTCAAAACAGTGACTGGCACATATATAGTTGGGAGCTTGTTTGTTAACCTAACTTCCCTAGCTTCTGGCTCTCCTCAGGAGCCTATTCCTCCCTGAAGCGTCCCAGATCTCCGGAACCAAAAGGATTCCGTGAACTCTCAACGATCCTTCGGAGACCTCCTTTGCCCGTCTCCTATAGCTCTCCGAGCAAGACCGTATCTTCCGTTTGTCTGTTCATGTCCTCTACCATGCGGCATAGCATAGGCAATCTCCTTGTGGTCAGAGAATGGGTCAATTTCTTCCGTTGTTCGCGTCGAAGATTCAACGCAGTGGTTGACTTTGCGCAGAGCTGGTCCTTAATAAAGACTTTGAATCGAATTCGACTGTCTTTCCAGGCATAGAAAGCGAAAGAGTCCTTACGATGTGAAAAACCAACTCGTTTTGTGTCATCCAAAAGCCAACGGGATCGTGTTTCCGCCCGGTTTCGAACCGGGGACCTT